>CAMRHE010001561.1:0-75683 GCA_947044405.1 Leptodactylus fallax
AGTAGTGTGCGTTGCTATTGTCTGTTACAAGATTTTAGCATCGGACACTAGGTGAACCGTAAGAAATCCGTTAAAATTTCCATTCATTTCAATGGGTTTTTATATTGTGTATGTTAGTGTCCGTTTACACCCAATCCGTCAGAAGCAGGGTCGGACTGGCCCACCGGGGAACCGGTGAATCCCCCGGTGGGCCCCGAGCCCCGACTATTAATACTCATTTTGCGAATGCAAAGGTCAAGGGTCTGATCGGGACGGTCAGGGGCCCGACCGGCTCCTGACCATCCCGATCGGGCCCCTGACCAATGGACAGTGGCGTAACGATCGTGGCCAGAGGGGTGCGGGGCCCGCGGCCAGCTGGAAATGGCCGGGGCCCCGGACTATCATGATAGTGGTCGGGGAAGGCCTGGTTCCCCGACCGCTATACCTATTGTTAATGGAGAGGGGCTGGCCCCTTTCCATTAGATGCCAGCCAAGGGGAAGTGACAAAAAAAAAAAAATACTCACCTGGCTGTCCTGAACTCAGCGTCGTCTCCGGCACTTTTCCGGCCTCACCGGTCCTGTGATTAGGCCCCAGCAGTGACATGGAGCGCGCTAGCGTAATGACGTCATCGCGTCCCACGTGACCGCTGAGGTGCAATCACAGGCCCCAGCGGTGACGTCTGGGATACAGGACGTGGAGACCAGGGGACCAAAGAAGATGGTAAAGACAGCAGGACGGAGCGAGGATACCCCGGAGAGGTAAGACAAGGTGTGTATAAGTGTTTGTTATTTTTAAACACTTCTCCTGGACCTGTACTTATTATATTCTGGGGTCTGAGGAGACCCCAGAGTATAACAATAGCACCGGCTCTGGGGGTGGGGGGGCCACTGTGGAGCACCTAATAGTGAGTGTGGGTCACTTTGGGCATATAATACAGTGTGGGGGCCACTCAGGGCATATAATACTGTGCGGGGGCCACTGTGGGCATATAATAATGTTGGGGGCGCCACTCAGGGCATATAATACTGTGTGGGAGCCACTGTGGGCATATAATACTGTGTGGGGGCCACTGTGGGCATATAATACAGTGTGGGGGCCACTGAGGACATATAATACTGTGTGGGGGCCACTGAGGGCATATAATGCTGTGTTGGGGCCACTCAGGGCATATAATACTGTGTGGGGGCCACTGTGAGCATATAATGCTGTGTTGGGGCCACTGCGGAGCATATAATACTGTGTGGGGGCCACTGTGAGCATATAATGCTCTGTTGGGGGCCACTGCGGAGCATATAATGCTGTGTTGGGGCCACTGAGGGCATATAATGCTGTGTTGGGGCCACTGCGGAGCATATAATGCTGTGTTGGGGCCACTGAGGGCATATAATGCTATGTTGGGGCCACTGCGGAGCATATAATGCTGTGTGGGGGACACTGTGAGCATATAATGCTGTGTTGGGGCCACTGCGGCGCATATAATGCTGTGTTGGGGACACTGCGAAACATATAATGCTGTGTTGGGGACACTGCGGAGCATATAATGCTGTGTTGGGGACACTGCGGAGCATATAATGCTGTGTTGGGGCCACTGCGGAGCATATTATACTGTCCAAGTATTGTTTACATGCTGGGTGCTGCGCTGCTCATTCACCATTCTTGACAACTGCGGTTGTGGGTACTAAAGCTGTATCTCTTTCAAGTATCTGAGATATCGCTGCAGCACCCATAACCGTCACTATCTAGAATTTACTCTAGGGAGGGGGTAGGGGGGATCCTGATGGGCAGCCAATGGAACCAATCCAGTTGCAGCTTGTTGCTGCAAGCGTCACTGACGTACTGATGCTGTGCACGGCGGCGGTTTCTGCATAGGAGCCCAGACCAGCAGTGTGAAAGGTAAGTACAACTTAACCACGCAAAGAAAAAAACAACTTTTCCCCCTATTTTGCCCCCAAATCTTTCAACTTCACTGACCACTCTGATAACTACAACCCCTAACAACTCCAGATGCTCTGGGTCTGTTGAGAGTTGTAATTCCCCCTCCCAGCCCAGCTAATTTCTCACTGTATTGTTATGCTGGTGCCTGCTCTAGGGCTCCAGCATAACAATACCTAAGTCGCAGAAACTCCATTACTGCTATAGGGGAGACCAGTGAAGGGGCCGCTGTATGGGCATATATACATCAATATTCCTCCCTGTACAGTGGCCTCTTCACTGGTCCCCTATACTGTATGGGGACCAATGATGAGGTCATTGGAGGGGCAGTGATGGAGGCCAATAGCCTGGGGGACATTAAAGGGGTTGTGCAGGATAACATTTTTTTTTTAATTACACTTGGGCAGGTAAAAAAAAACAACAAACTTTCTCTCCTGTCCCCAGTGTCTCCCAGCGCGGTTCGGCCTGCAGCTCTGTTTTCTTCCAGCGCAAGTTCCCCCTGCACGTGACTACCTGTGACGTCACATGACCGCTGAAGCCAATCAGCGGCCTAAAGGAAGGGACCTGGGACGTCACAGCCAGTGAGGACTTCCGGCAAAAGAAGACAGCGGAGCTGCAGGACCGGACCGTGCTGGGACCTGCTGACACCGGAGCATCGGGGACAGGTGAGTATGTTTAGTATGTTTTTGTTTTTTTTTTTGGAGGGGGGATTAACTTCTCCCGGACTAATTATAAAAAAGACAAAAATTATACTGGACAACCTCTTTAAAGTGTGGCTCATTAGGGGGTTATATTAAAGGGGTTGTCCAGGCATAATTTGTTATGGTTTATCCTCAGGATAGGCCATAGATATCTTATCTGTAGGGGGCTGACCCCGGACTGATCAGCTGTACAGAGCCACTTCTGGCGCCCGTCCTGTACACAAAACGGGGCCAGAAGCAGAAAGCTCTGTCCACTGTATATTACCCGGCACCTTCACTAGTAGGAACTGAGCTGCCGTGAAGGCGCCGGGAAACTAAACAGCGGATGGATCTTTCTGCTTCCGGCCCTGTGTTGTGTACAGAACGGGTGCCGGAAGTGGCTCCGTACAGCTGATAGGGCCGTGTGTCAGCCCCCTACTGATCAGGTATTTATGGTCTATCCTGACTATAGGCCATAAAAAAGGTAACTCTGGACAACCCCTTTAATATGCCCCACACAGTTTAATGTCCTCTCCACAGGATGTTAGCCCCCATCACTGCTCCCACACAATATAATGACCCCATCACTGTTCCCCATACAGTATGGGGGACCAGTGAAGAGGCCACCGTATGGGGGGACAAGTGAAGGGGCCATAAAAAAATTTGGGCCAGACAACCCCTTAAAAGAGGTTGTCCATAAACTAGAGCGACCACTGTGGCGGCCGCCAGGGAGGTGTAAAAATAAAAAAAAAAATTTCAAAAAAAGCATACTCACCTGTCCCCAGCACCCCATTGTCCCCTGCCTGTGTCTGTTCGGTCTCATGGTGGCCTCTCATTTCTGGAAATCCTGTACCTAATTGGTCTTAGCGGTCACATGAGGTGCAGGACTCCCAGCAAGGAGTCTCCGGCACGAGACTGAAAGGACACTGGTAGCGGACAATGGAGCGCCGGGGACAGGTGAGTATAATTTTTTATTTTTTTATTTTACACCTCCCGAAAGGGACATGGGTTGCGCCAATTCCTGGACAACCTCTTCAAAGGATTTATCCATCTTTCTAATATTGATGGCCTGTCCTTAGGATAGGCCAGCAATATTACATCTGCGATGATACAACAGCCAGTATCTCTACAGATCAGCTTTTCCAGGACAGTGCGGCTACAGGTAACAATTCTAAGAGCCACGCTGTTCACTTGCCATACAGGGTGTAGCAGTGGGTTTAGGTAGTGCAGTGGTGCACATCGTATGGCGGGTGAGCAACATGGCTCCCAACATGTTATTACCTTTTGCCGCCCTGTCTCAGTACCGCTGATCTGCAGGGGTCCTGATGGCGGGCCCCTAGAAGCAATTCCACTGGTGTGCCCTAGACATCCCAGTCCGACACTGGTCAGAAGTCCATTTTTTTTTCGCTGACAAAAAAGCCTACATACAGGACTTTTTTGTCTGTTTGAAATAACAGATTATTGACAGACAGCACGTGTCCATTTATTTTTTTAACATTGAAGTCTATGGGTAACGGACTTACAGTGTAATGGACAGTAACTGATAGCCATCCGTTATTGTCTGTTATTTTATATCCGTTTTTTGCATTGAAAAGTAAGAGGACTTTACTAATACAGAAAATATCAGAACTTTTTTGCCCGGTGTGTACATTACTGATATTCACCTGTAAATGTGCCACATGGTCATGTCTGTAATTCCCTAATACATCTAGATTGATAAACCTAAAGTTATAGAATAGACACACTTTATATTTGCCTTTTCTGTCCCTTTAACCACTTCTGGTCCTCCCATTCGGATAGTGACTCTCTTGTTCTGTAAGTACGTACCCATATGTCCTTGCAGTTTTAAGCAGCTGCAGAAGTGGGGAGCGCCAGAGCTCCTCTAGAGAAGGCTGGGATGGTATATTACCATCCTTGCCTTCCCGATCGCTGTGTACACAGTGCACAATGAGCATTGCATACACTGCCAGGGCCGGCGTTAGGGGTGGGCAAACAGGGCAATTGCCCAGGGCCCCGTCCCCAAAGGGGGACCCCGGGATCCGGAACCTGATGACTCCGGATCCCGGAGTCAGGCCCGGCCAAATATAAATAATAACAAAACATTTTTACTCACCTGTCCTTGGCGTCCGACGTCATCTTCCGGCGTTCCGGACATCACCGCTGAGGCCAGGAACTTTCTCCCATCTCCCTACTACATCTCTGGAGCTCAGCCACAGTGATCTTTGGGTTCTTCTTTACCTCTCTCACCAAGGCTCTTCTCCCACGATTGCTCAGTTTGGCTGGACGACCAGGTCTAGGAGGAATTTTGATTGTCCCAAACTTCTTCCATTTAAGGATTATGGAGGCCACTGTGCTCTTAGGAACCTTGAGTGCTGCAGAAATTCTTTTGTAACCTTGGCCAGATCTGTGCCTTGCCACAATTCTGTCTCTGAGCTCCTTGGGCAGTTCCTTTGACCTCATGATTCTCATTTGCTCTGACACGCACTGTGAGCTGTGAAGTCTTATATAGACAGGTGTGCGCCTTTCCTAATCAAGTCCAATCAGATTAATTAAACACAGCTGGACTCCAATGAAGGAGTAGAATCATCTCAAGGAGGATCAGAAGGAAATGGACAGCATGTGAGTTATATATGAGTGTCACAGCAAAGGGTCTGAATACTTATGGCCATGTGATATTACAGTTTTTCTTTTTTAATAAATTTTCAACAATATCTACATTTCTGTTTTTTTCTGTCAAGATGGGGAGCTGAGTGTACATTAATGAGAAATAAAATGAACTTTTTTGCTTTTAGCAAATGGCTGCAATGAAACAAAGAGTGAAAAATTTAAAGGGGTCTGAATACTTTCCGTACCCTCTGTACATCTTTCTTTATTACGCACTGTACTTTTTTGTGTATATTGAATCTAAAATCTAAAGCTTGTCCTTGGCTCTAAACATTCCCCCAAGCCCGGAGAGAGTAAGTATTGCTTAGACTTGTTACCCTTTTGTTTGTTACTGTTGGGACAAGTGGTGACCTGTGAGTGGTGGCTATTTGTGTGGATGTGTGATTGTAGGGGCCCCTCCTGTGTAACCTAGTGTGATAGGTGAATGTGGGAGGGAGTGTGGATAGTTCCCCTTTAAGGACTCCCCAAGGGTCATACATGTGTGTGTGGTGAGCAAGGTGTACGGATACCCCACAGAATTGGTATACAGCGAGTCGGATATAGCTGTGTAGGAGACCCCATCTCTGACAGGCTTCCATTTCTTTTTATAATGGTGCACCACAAATGAGAGATTTCCCCCCATGACCCTGACAGGACATATAGGCATGGTTGTCTGGAGGAAATTCATTTATAAAAGTATTTTATTACAAATGTAACAACTGAAAATTGTGTTTTATATATTTTTTTGCAATCAGGAAAAAAAAAATCATCCTCTGAATTTAAGAAGACCTCTTCATCAAAAATCCTACCCCATCTGTCTATCACACTTTATAGCACCCTCCTACCTATTACTATATCAGAATTACAGATGTGTACTTCTTTACTTCTCTACTTTGCTAGACATATACATACAGTATGTGTATGCCATGAGATGTCCAGTATTTCATGACTACATGATTTTGCAGTATTGTGTCTTGGAATGATAAGCTATATGTGTCTAGGTGTGGCCACCCAGTGGTCCTGTTGAGTATTGCAGCCTGTTATGGATTTTGCTACCATGTTGTGATATTGCATTGAATTGACTTCTTAAGAAATTGTGGTCCATAATGAAATCCAAGCTGTGTGGACACGTGGACATAGCTGTACTCACTGTCCTGCTATATAGAGTTTTAGATTTGTAATATTTAATGGTAATGACTGACTAGAAGGATTTTTTTTCTTACATAAATGTGTATATACTGACCCTGTAGTTACTGTTCTGCTCTTCTCTTGTCTTTCCCTTTCTACTACTTTTCTGAGGTTATATAGAGGAGGGGCAGATGAATAGGAGTAATACACGGCTGCGTCACATTATACAGGGTGTATTTGTAGCCTTTATAAATGGAGCCATATAAGTCTACATAGGAGATGGATTCACATACTTGTAGGATTTTTTTTAGCTTTCAGTTTTTTTGTAGTTTCCTTTGTTAGGCTACAAAGGGAATGGGAAATATATAGGAAGCTTCTTATACTTCTCCCTTCTGCTCAACCCACGCCCGGCTTTGGCTCAAAAAACCACAGCAAAATCTGTAACGATAAAAACCGCTTTTCTGCAATGTGTGGCCTCAGCCTTAAAGAGAGTCCAGCACCAATAAAACTATTAAACCCCTTCTATGCTGCTGTACGGCCTTTCTGACATACTACAGGTACATTTATTTATGTCATAGGACAAACTTGTTTCTGAGAAAGTCACCTTTATGTCATATGTACATTACCAGTTTGGGGCACTTGGATGTGGCTGCACCGACTGGAACATTTATTTTCTTTTGTGGTCATCCATTATGACCCAGCACCATCCCCGAAATAGAAAGTCTGACCTATCCTTGTGGAGCCTGAGAACAGGCGCTCCAACAGCTGCAGATCTGCCCCGGAAGTATCAACCAGATCACTTGTATATGCAAGAAAAGTGCAGTATATGAGTAATGGCCCCTACACCAGTATATAAGGGTCTCACTGTGGTTTTGCTGATAGTACAGTCATGGCCAAAAGTTTTGAGAATGACACAAATATTCTATTTTCACATGATCTGCTGCCCTCTGGTTTTTATGTGTGTTTGTCAGATGTTTTTATCACATACAGAAATAGAATTGCATTCATATTATGAGTAACAGAAGCTTATATTGACACTTAGAATGAGTTAATGCAGCAAGTCAATATTTGCAGTGTTGACCCTTCTTCTTCAGGACCTCTGCAATTCTCCCTGGCATGCTCTCAATCAACTTCTGGACCAAATCCTGACTGATAGCAGTCCATTCTTGCAGAATCAATGCTTTCATTTTGTCTGAATTTGTTGGTTTTTGTTTGTCCACCCGTCTCTTGATGATTGACCACAAGTTCTCAATGGGATTAAGATCTGGGGAGTTTCCAGGCCATGGACCCAAAATCTCTATGTTTTGTTCCCTGAGCCATTTAGTTATCACCTTTGCTTTATGGCAAGGTGCTCCATCATGCTGGAAAAGGCATTGTTGAGCGCCAAACTGCTCTTGGACGGTTGGGAGAAGTTGCTCTTGGAGGACATTCTGGTACCATTCTTTATTCATGGCTGTGTTTTTAGGCAAGACTGTGAGAGAGCCGATTCCCTTGGCTGAGAAGCAACCCCACACATGAATGGTTTCAGGATGCTTTACAGTTGGCATGAGACAAGACTGGTGGTAGCGCTCACCTCTTCTTCTCCGAATAAGCTGTTTTCCAGATGTTCCAAACAATCGAAAAGGGGATTCATCAGAGAAAATGACTTTACCCCAGTCCTCAGCAGTCCACTCCCTGTACCTTTTGCAGAATATCAGTCTGTCCCTGATGTTTTTTCTGGAGAGAAGTGGCTTCTTTGCTGCCCTCCTTGAGACCAGGCCTTGCTCCAAGAGTCTCCGCCTCACAGTGCGTGCAGATGCACTCACACCTGCCTGCTGCCATTCCTCAGCAAGCTCTGCACTGCTGGTAGCCCGATCCCGCAGCTGAAACACTTTTAAGAGACGGTCCTGCCGCTTGCTGGTCTGTCTTGGGCGCCCTGGAGCCTTTTTGGCACCAATGGAACCTCTCTCCTTGAAGTTCTTGATGATGCGATAGATTGTTGACCGAGGTGCAATCTTTCTAGCTGCAATACTCTTCCCAGTTAGGCCATTTTTGTGCAGTGCAATGATGACTACACGTGTTTCTTTAGAGATAACCATGGTTAACAGAAGAGAAACAATGATGGCAAGCACCAGCCTCCTTTTAAAGTGTCCAGTGGTGTCATTCTTACTTAATCATGACAGATTGACCTCCAGCCCTGTCCTCATCAACACCCACACCTGTGTTAATGGAGCAATCACTGAAACGATGTTAGGTGGTCCTTTTAAGGCAGGGCTGCAATGATGTTGAAATGTGTTTTGGGGTATAAAGTTCATTTTCTAGGCAAATATTGACTTTGCAAGTAATTGCTGTTAAGCTGATCACTCTTTATAACATTCTGGAGTATATGCAAATTGCCATTAGAAAAACTGAAGCAGTAGACTTTGTAAAAATTAATATTTGTATCATTCTCAAAACTTTTGGCCATGACTGTAGACTCACTGTAATGAGTAAGATAAAAACTAAATTTAATTAAAAAATAAATTTGTTAAATATTTACATCCTGTATACTGTAATATATAGTAAGTTTGTTGGTTAATCTGTCAGTACAATTTACTTCATATGGAATGGAATTTATTATCTCATTGCTCAGTGACATTATTGACCATTAGATGGCGCTCCAGGACTGTGAAAACCAAATTCTTACTTTCTGTGATGTTATTATTTTTGCACTGAAACTGGAATCTATTTAGTGATTTTCTACAATTGAGATTATTCCCCCCCCCCCCCAGAATTAAACATTTAATAGTTGAAAGAATGAAAACATGGATTGGAAGTTTCCATAGAATATCTTAAGATCACAGTTTTTCTGCAGAAAAATGTTTTTGTTTTATCAAAGAAATGCCACAAATATAACCATCATATAAACCACGTATAGAAAACAAGGAATAAAAAGGAGAAGAAATTATTGGTTTAATTCAAATTTATTTCAATTGAAATTCTGGAGAAAACTGGAGATTCAGTATTTTGCTAGTCCCAGCTAGTTCCATTTTAGAGATTACCTGAAAAATAAAAATAAATCTTTCTCCTAAAACTCAGATCTAAGAAGAGACTTTTACACAAAGCAATGTAACATGAATAAAGCAGGAGGCACAAACACTTTGTATATACCAGAAGTGTCTACGACAATACTTTGTTCTATCAAAAAGGCAAAGCCAAAGTCATTCAACATTTTACCTTCATTCAGAAATGTGATAAAATATACATAGCATAGAATATACTCCAAAAACCTGCTATGTTACCAAAATCTACATTTTATAAAAAGCATTGTCATCAAAAGCAGCATCATCACAAGTAGGAAAACATAATAACCAAATACAAGAAACTGTAACATTGTATCTGGGTATAATGCTTCTTTCTCCATGTATCAGGCTCCTTTCATCCCCCTCCCTCCTACACTGACATTTATTTTGAGGCTTCTCCTGAATCCATCTTGGTCACCAACTGAGCCCACAGAAGTATAAAATTACATGTACACAAAGAAGTCTATGGAGAGGAGAGGGGAGAAGGAAGGAGGAGGTGCTGAGTAAGAGAGGAGATACACCGGCAAACAGAGGCTGCTGGAGCTAGCAGTAAGTTTTGTATCTTCCTCTCAGTGCTTTATTCACATTCATACTGGTCAGTTTTGCAGTCTAATATAATAAATTATACTATAGATGCTTCTAAGTGAATAAAGGAGAGTTCAGGAGAAGAATCTCCTGCTTACTCCATGTGCAGTGTATGTGAGACATGATACATAGGAGTTAGTCTCCTCCAACAAGCTCAAGGACAACTGAAAACTAGCAATAGAGTCTGGAGAAGGATAAAAGTGATAACAATACAGAATCCAAGTCATATAATGGTCAGAGATATCGTTACTCCTCATGTATGTACAAATGGCAGCTTATAAGAAACGTCATGTAAAAGGTTAGTTACACTGACAGACATGTATAACAGAGAGAACAAGAGACAGACAGACGGGGTTAACCCTTTATCTTCCAGCCTGTGACCTGCGCTGTCAGTGTCAGTCACTACATCAGAACAGAACAGAATACAGATGGAGCCAACACAGCTTGTCACTGATCAGGTAACTTGCTGCAGCGATAGAACAAAAGCCTTTGAAGATCAATGTAAAATTTGCTGCAACTGTTTATTTAATATATTAAGTGTTAAGTTAAATCTTGCTGTATGGTGCCAAAGCTATTGTTTTTAAGTTTTACATTTTTTAAAAGTAGTAAAACAAGAAAAATATATAAGGCTTAAACCACATGTTGTGAAAACGGCACTGAAAAAACACTGAAAAACACTGTGGAAAAAAAATGTGACGCTACGTGGGGCCTTATCCTAAGTCCGGTATCTCTGCAGTCCTACTGACCTAAAGATGAAAGGTAGAAAGTCATTTTACTGCACAATAAACACCATAAAAACAAAACCCCAAACAAAAAATAGCAAAATTGTATTTTGTTTCAATTTCCACCCAAAAATAACTTTTCCCAATACATTACATGAACAATAAATGGGGCCATTAAAAATAACAACAAAAAAACCTATTAAAATAAGCTTTATGGAGGGAATAAATATAATGTTACAGCTCTTGAAAGCGGAGGAGGGGGTAAAACATATTGTATATTTGTTGAAAGAGAATAAAATATTTTAATGTAATAGAAACTTTCTATCTTGGTTCAAGTGGAGGGTTCAGAATTCCTCATGTATTGTTCTTTATTTCTGTATCTCTAATACATTAATCCATAGCACAGGACAGAGTCTAATACTATATACATGTATTATATATTCTGTGATTGATAAAAGATTAACACTTTATATATTATATAAATATCCTTCTACCTATCAATCCACTAGACATGGAGAGGCGTACAGATACAGCAAAGCCATGTCAGGGTAAAGTCTGCTGCATCTGTAAGGAAAGATCCAGCAGAATTATACAAGACAACAGAAATAGTTCATTCCTTAATAGAGCGTCTATATAGAAGGAAATGTCATAAAGAGGCAATAAGTGTGATGGTGAGAAGTAGAAGATGATTTCCATGTGATATTTGTGTATCTGCTCTCAGGGGCCTCTCCCCAGGGATTACAGCTGGTATATAGGAAACATTGTACAGGTGACATCTCTATAGTCTGTGCTGTCACTCCAGAGACATAAAGATGGCTTCTCAGGGGCTTCTGCTGTGTGTCTTACTGATCTCTATTCATGGTGAGAGTTACTGACACAGTGTAACGTACAGCAGCACAGATATAGACATATTACAGCCATGATAGAAATACATTCATGTCTCCTCTTATTTCTCCTCCTCAGGATCCTGTGCACAGACTGTACTGACCCAATCTCCAGAGTATATGTCTGTGTCCCCAGGAGATACAGTCACCATCTCAGTTACAGCCAGTACTGGTATAAGCAGCTACTTAAACTGGTACCAACAGAAACCAGGACAACGGCCAAAGCTTCTTATCTATGGTGCAACCACCCGACATACAGGAGTCCCAGACCGGTTCTCTGGATCTGGATCTGGAACTTCATTCTCTCTTACAATCCGAGGAGTGACAGAAGACGATGCAGCAGATTATTACTGTCAGCAGGGTAATAGCGCTCCTCTCACACAGTGATACAGAGCCGTACAAAAACCTCCTTCCTCATTTCCTTACAGAGAAGAATCAGATGTTATATTATAGAGAAGAAAAAATTGCTAAGATTCTCACAACATGAAGAATGAAAAGAAAAACACTTTGATACTCTGACAGTGTACAGGACAATATGGTCACATATTAGTAACACAAAACCAAGTTGTTTTTTTACAAAAGCTGTAACTTGTGATCCACATATCTGGACATGTCCAGCTGAGAGGACGGGTAATGGAGGACACATCTATATGTCTCTTTGTTATCTCTACAGTCAGTGGTTGAGGACATGCTGTATTAGGCTTTATTAGGCTGTATTGGGCTGTATTAGGCTTTATTGGGCTGTATTAGACTGTATTAGGCTGTATTAGCCTGTATTAGGCTGTATTGGCATGTATTAGGCTGTATTAGGCTTTATTAGGCTGTATTACACTGTATTAGGCTGTATTAGGCTGTATTAGTCTGTATTATACTGTATTAGGCTGTATTATGCTGTATTAGTCTGTATTACACTGTATTAGTCTGTATTAGGCTGTATTAGTCTGTATTATACTGTATTAGGCTGTATTATACTGTATTAGTCTGTATTATACTGTATTAGTCTGTATTAGTCTGTATTATACTGTATTAGTCTGTATTATACTGTATTAGGCTGTATTATACTGTATTAGTCTGTATTATACTGTATTAGTCTGTATTATACTGTATTATGCTGTATTAGTCTGTATTATACTGTATTAGTCTGTATTAGGCTGTATTGGGCTGTATTATACTGTATTGGGCTGTATTAGGCTGTATTAGACTGTATTAGGTTGTATTGGGCTGTATTAGGCTGTATTGGGCTGTATTGGGCTGTATTAGGCTGTATTAGGCTGTATTAGGCTGTATTGGGCTGTATTGGGCTGTATTAGACTGTATTAGGTTGTATTATGCTGTATTAGGCTGTATTGGGCTGTATTAGGCTGTATTGGGCTGTATTAGACTGTATTAGGCTGTATTAGGCTGTATTAGTGCTGTATTAGGCTGTATTAGGCTGTATTAGTACTGTATTAGGCTGTATTAGTCTGTATTAGGCTGTATTATACTGTATTAGGCTGTATTAGGCTGTATTGGGCTGTATTAGGCTGTATTAGGCTGTATTGGGCTGTATTGGGCTGTATTAGGCTGTATTGGGCTGTATTAGGCTGTATTATGCTGTATTGGGCTGTATTAGGCTGTATTGGGCTGTATTGGGCTGTATTGGGCTGTATTGGGCTGTATTGGGCTGTATTGGGCTGTATTAGCCTGTATTGGGCTGTATTAGGCTGTATTAGGACTTTCTTCCCCATTGTATGGTGTGGGGCTCATTCACACACTGCAGGCTTTTATTACTACAGCCTTCTGGCCATTGTCTGCTGCCATCTCCTGTTATACACTGACTACTCATAAAGTGACATTATATTACACATATATGTAGAAGACAGTAAGATTTCTGCTGGGTTATTATTACATCCGTTGGTAATAATTTGCATATATTTACATAATGTTTCTATTCCTGTATTTCCCTATAGACTTCTTGTGCTATAAACAGCTGATGGTGACGGCTCATAATCTGTGTCTGTGACAGCTCAGAAATGGTGATTTCTCCCCCATATCTGCTCTGTGTCCTGTGTCTTTACATCCCAGGTACTGTAATATGTGACCGGTGAGATACACACGTGGACAAAATTGTTGGTACCCCTCGTTTAATGAAAGAAAAACCCACAATGGTCACAGAAATAACTTGAATCTGACAAAAGTAATAATATATAAAAATTCTATGAAAATGAACAAATGAAAGTCAGACATTGCTTTCCAACCAGGCTTCAACAGAATTTTTAAAAAAAAGAAAACTCATGAAACAGGCCTGGACAGAAATGATGGTTCCCTTAACTTAATATTTTGTTGCACAACCTTTTGAGGCAATCCCTGCAATCAAACGATTCCTGTAACTGTCAATGAGACTTCTGCACCTCTCAGCAGGTATTTTGGCCGCTCCTCATGAGCAAACTGCTCCAGTTGTCTCGGGTGTGAAGGGTGCCTTTTCCAGACGGCATGTTTCAGCTCCTTCCAAAGATGCTCAATAGGATTTAGGTCAGGGCTCATAGAAGGCCACTTCAGAATAGTCCAATGTTTTCCTCTTAGCCATTCTTGGGTGTTTTTAGCTGTGTGTTTTGGGTCATTATCCTGTTGCAAGACCCATGACCTGCGACTAAGACCAAGCTTTCTGACACTGGGCAGCACATTTCTCCCTAGAATCCCTTGATAGTCTTGAGATTTCATTGTACCCTGCACAGATTCAAGACACCCTGTGCCAGATGCAGCAAAGCAGCCCCAGAACATAACAGAGCCTCCTCCATGTTTCACAGTAGGGACAGTGTTCTTTTCAAGATAGGCTTCATTTTTCCGTCTGTGAACATAGAGCTGATGTGCCTTGCCAAAAATTTCGATTTTTGTCTCATCTGGCCATAGGACATTCTCCCAGAAGCTTTGTGGCTTGTCAACATGTAGTTTGGCAAATTCCAGTTTTGTCAGATTCAAGTTATTTCTGTGACCATTGTGGCTATTTTTGTATTTAGATTATTACAGATATAATAAATACATATTAGAAGCCTTTCTAGGAAACTGGGTAACAAAAAGAATTAAAATTTGTGAGATATTTGTAGAAATGAGAATTAAATATACAAAACATCATTATTTATATCACAAGTGTCAAACACAAGGTCCGCGGGCCGAATCCAGCCCGCTGCCTTCTGTTATCCGGCCCGGCCTCACGCAATACAAGAGCAATAAAGATGGTGGCCGCCTCACTTCGCCTCATTAGTGGTGCGCCCCTGGGCGGCCGCCATCTTTATTGCCTCAGGCGGCACTGTCCCTCACTGTCTGGGGAGCGGCATTTTTCTGTTCAATGTAAACCAGCCCAGGACAGGCCGCTTAAAAAAAAAAAAAACTGAGCTGAGCGGCGCCTGTCCTGGGCTGGTTTAAGAGACGTCGCATCTGAGCGCATCATAGTCCTCAATGGTCATCTCTTCATAACCAGCATGTTATAGCAGTCATGTGCCATGTGTGAAGAGGTCACTGCTGGGGCCTGTGATTGGCTGTAGCGGTCCCCTTGCACAAACGGGAAATCACTGGTGAGGTCAGCCAGGGGATGTGTAAACAGAAGAATGGCGCTCCCCCATTGGAAATAATATAAAAAAATGTAACCCTTTCAATAGCCATAATATTCTGTATACTCTATTATGGCCATGTAAGACCAGCCTTAGGGCCAAAACGTTGTTCATACTGAAGTCCACACACAAGTGAACTATAATGATGTCTTCATGTCCTGACCACTGTTTACATGCTGTATGGCATATATGAAGGAACACGGGCACTGGACACTGGATACACAAGGCTAATACATATAGATAGCAGAATTAATAAAATAAGGGCACAAAACATATCAGGTAGAACCACTAGAGGGCAGACTCTTGTCACTTATGCTATTCCTTCATTATCACAGAATACACTGAATGTAACACGTTTAGTAATATACATTTTACTGTCTTCTTATAGTTCTAGCTGCAGAAATTTGCTGTAAAATTTAAAGCAAAAACAAGTCTGTCCAATGTGTGTACATAATCTGTGTGCAAATAACTGCGGCAATAAATTGCTAGCTATGTCTCAGTCCTGTCTATCATATACTGTCAGTATTTGTGCAAGTCATGTCACAATATATAGATAATTAGGGATATTTCTGATACTTGAACCATTTACCTAGATACATCTGACAATTGCTTTCAGATACAGGATAAATGTTCTTTATTACATCTGTCATTTCCTTTATGGTATATGCTGTCTTGGTATTTTTCTTCTCTTCTCTGCTACTCTTTTTAGGATAGGCCATTAATATACCAGAATCCACATCGACTGACAGAATGAAGAGGCTACAGCTGCTGTTATGACTTCCTATCATTCTTACAGCTTCAAAAATTATTTTTTTGGCATTTTATTTGATGATTTCACATTTTGAAATTGGGCTGAAACTTACAACATTCATTTATAGCAATTTCCTAATATATAGTGATATGTCCATTCTTACCTTAGCTCAGAGTTAGTGACCTGCTTATTTTTCTTACGAAACCAGTTCAATACATACACTAGGAAAACCCTTGACAAGCTGCAATTCACATCTCATCCACTGGGGTGTTTGACCACACGTAGACAGGATTAGAGAAAGTACTCGGCAAAGTGTGACTGCAAAGGAAACCACCAAAAGTCCAGAAGGTCACCTGGCAGCCACCGATCCTCTTCAATAGTTATGGCTGAAAACTTTAATAAGTGCTCAAAATTATGAGATGCAGCGGGGGAGGGGGGTTGATTTATCTAACATGGTGGAAAAGAAAAATGAGGCAGTTGTCCATAGCAACCAATCCAGCTGTCAACTGCTAAAGGCCCCCTTGGAAATGAAAATACTAACCTGATTGGCTGGTACAGACAAGTCATCACCTGTAGCTTCATAGGTAGGATTATGTAGTAACATGCACAATCTGTTACTGGCAGAAAAAAATATAAAAAATGGCAAATCCTGGAGACTGCGCCAGACAAAAGGTCATATTATGGTCACAGATCTTGTGGTGTAATGACCTGAAGAAACTGTACACATGTCTATCCTTCCTCTATCTATCTATCTATCTATCTGTATTCTGTGAATATAATCCTCTTATAATGGCTGAAAACAGAGAACAATAGTGAGCGAGTGCTGTAATGGCTGATAACAGGGAACAACAATGAGCGAAAGTGATCAACAGTGAGTGAGAGCTTATATATATATATATATATATATATATATATATATATATGTATACAATTGTCTGATAATGGCTGATAACAGAAGCTAACAGTGAGCCAGGGCTGTCCTTTAATAATGGATGATAACAGAGAACAACCGTGAATGTGCTCTGCAAATCTCTGGTAATGGTGTATGTCAGTAAGGTTATTAAGAACAAAGGATCTGCAAGCTTCTATTGGCTAAAATGGGCCATATAATGTGATATGGAAGAGGGTCCTTGATGTGAAATCCTGTTATGTTACATTTGTGTTTTTGTGAATGTTTTGAGTACAGCAAGTCCTAAAGAGCTGAATCTTTGGAAATGTCTGGTTTATCTATGTAGCAAATGTATAACACTAGAGTATGTTTGTGCTATATAAGGAACAGGAATAAATAAGTGCTGTACTTGTCAGGTAAGCTCTGGGCTCAGTCATGTGTATCTCTGGCATTTATAACCATCTGTTTTACATAAATAAACTTCTGGCTATTTCCTTGCTGATGTCTTCTTATATCAGTAGGTTACCTCCACCTCAGGGATCTGTCTGTGACAGTGCGGCATCACAATGGTCACTGTGCATCTTCTGCTTTTATATAACAGGCAATATTATATACTATACTATCTGGCCTATGTGCTAGTGTTATTACATGGCTTAGTCCTGTATAATAATTGTGATGTTTTTATATTGAAAGCCACAAGTGGAGAGATTGTGATGACTCAGACCCCAGATTATATCTCGGCATCTCCTGGAGATACGGTCACCTTCTCATGTACATCCAGTTCCAGTACTTATTATAGCCACATTTCTCAATTTGAACTGAACTGGTACCAGATAAAACAAGGACAAATAAAACTTTTCCTCCATTATGCCACAACGCGTTGGCTTGGAATCCCAGAGAGGTTTATTGGCAATGATTTCACTCTTACAATCAAAGGGCTAAATGGAAGAAAATGAAGAAGAATATTTCTGTCAAAATGATTTTGGTCTCCAACTCACACAGTGATTCAGAGCCCTACAAAAACCTCCTCCCTCATTGATACACGTCTTGCTTTTGCCTTTGTCCATTAGTGCTGAGAAGAGATGAGCGAAACGATTCGTAACTATCCGGTTTCAAATGAAACTGAAATGTTTGTGATTCGTCTTGGATGAACTAAAGTGGCGATCACTACATGTAACACGAGGTAGAAAAGCAGAGGAGGAGGAGGAGAATGACATGGTCTCTGTGACCTAGGAGGACTTCTGACATCACCTGACAGCCTGTCAGCCAATCCTAAATGGTAGATGAAGAGTTACACTGCTGATGTAACATACAGACTATAAGATACTGTGAGCAGGAAGAAGAAGAGCCATTGTGTGACAGCCAGTGTAGGGGACAGATGTGTTATTACTGCAGGATCCAAAACAATTGCTACAGTATGAATGCAACACCAACATTGCAATAGAACTACAGAATTATAGGAGGACTAGTGGAGCACAGTATAGTTAGATTTCATACATTCTAGCCCGATAGGCTGAAAAATCTTAGGAGTTGGAGTAAAAGTTCTGCATTGTGCTGTGTGACTGCATCATTTACTGTGCTACACATACACTACATACACGTACACTACACAGGTCATCCTTACATTGACAATGATTTAATTTTCTTTTTTACAATACCATAGTATATCTTGTTGAGCTGTGATCTCCTTGTCCACAGAGGGTTTACATTGTTTTGGCTGACAATGTCAATCCATTCAATGAAAAAACTCATTTAGTTAGTTTTTTTTTTTTTTTTGCAATCAAATACTAACTGACCATGTCATCCTTGTAGTGCTAAATTTCATCTTCTTGTTAAGTATTTATTACAATAGTTTTTTTTTTTTTGCTAAACAATACAGAAAAACCGCAAAAATGCTGACTCTCATGCAGGGTATTATAGTCTAATATTTACTAGCCAGGTCACCCTTTCAGTCCCCAAATCTGAATTATTCGCTATTTGTTTGAAATAGAAATTTTGTAAAATACACAAAGTGTCAGAATTGATGCCATTCGGTATTATATAAGCAGTGCAGTGATGACTGTCAGGAGGTGGGGTACTGGTAGCTGTGCTAGTAGGGGCACTAGGTGGAAATCTGGAGATGGAAATTATGAGGTGTGCAAAAATGACATAGCCATGAAAAGTCAGAAGAAAGTGTGGAAGACATTGTCAATGGTGATTCTTTTGCAGATCACCTGGGTCAGGGTGACAAGGTGACATCAGAGTGTAGTAACAATGGTGATAGTAATGATCTCAGCTAAGCATCGCCCCAACACCCCAGAAGCCTGCCGGGGCAGACCCAGGGGAAGCTCGGGAGGTGAGGGTGGTGGCACTGGTGGTGGCAGTGGCAGATGTGTCCAACGTGGCTGGTTTTGGCAGAAGAAACTATATGCAGTCATCTCCTGTGTGGGAATTGTTTGTATATTGCCAAATGACAAATCCATGGCGATGTTCAAGATCAACAAGCAGAAAATTAGTTGAGGTTGTGCAGGAACAAATGTAGTAACTTTATCTCTCTGTACTCACAAGAAAAGGCATCACCAGCTCATTCAGCAAAATAGAACTGGTCGTGGCATTGGCAGGGGAAGTGAGGAAGGAGTATAAGATCTTCCTTATAGGCCACATCTACCCCTAGCACATGGCTGTCATCATCATCACCACCAACTGTTTCTCCTACACCATCAATAAGGTAACGTGTGTCCAAGATGGCCGCCCCATAATTATATGCAAAAAATAGAATAAACATTTACAATCAGAAAACAAAAACGTTAGAAAAAAGTGACTATCTGGGTTTAATAAATAAATAACAAAAATTGGCAAAATGTTCCTTTAAAAGGAGAAAACGCATCTCACAGATTGTTGTGCAATTTCTCCCGAGCACAGAAATACCCCACATGTGGGTGAAAAATGATTTTTGGGCACACGGCAGTGCATGGAAAAGAAAGAGCGACACTGGACGTTTGAAAAGCAGGTTTTGCTGGAATAGTTTTCAGGTGCCATGTCTCATTTGCAGAGCCCCTAGAGTACCAAAACAATGGAAACCTCCTAAAAGTAACCCCATTTTGGAAACTACACCCCTCAAGGAATCTCTTAAGGGGTATGCTGAGCATTTTGACCCTACAGTTGTTTCACAGATTCTATTAACATTGGAATGTAAAAATTAAAAATTACTTTTTTTTCCAATAAACTGTCCATTTAGCGACATATTTTTAATTTTTACAAGGGGATAAAGAAGAAAAAACCCCACAGTTTGTTACACAATTTCTTCTGAACACAGAAATGCCCCATATGTGGTCGTAAACAGCTGTAGGGGTACATGGTGGGGCTCAGAATGGAAAGAGCGCTATTTGGCTTTTGGAGGGCGGATTTTGCTGGAAAAGTTTTCAGGTGTCATGTCGCATTTGCAGAGGACCCAAAAGTACCAATACAATGGAAACCCCTCAAAAGTGACACCATTTTAGAAACTACACCCCTCAAGGAATGTATCAAGGGGTATTATCATTTTGAGCCTAAAAATGCTTCCCAAAAATTAATGTACAAAGTGAAAATTGACAATTTTAAATAAATATGCCATTTTGATGCCCAATCCGTTGTACCCACTTTGTGGCATGAGAGACATGAACTCCTAAAACTATTAAGTGGGCTATCCCGGGGACAAAAAAATTATATATGTGGGTGTAAACTGCTGCTTGGGCACACAGCAGGGCTCAGAAGGGAAGGAGCACTGCGCTTTTTAGCTTTTGAAGTACAGATCTAGAGGGACTTTCTGGACGCCATGTTGTTTTTGCAGAGGTGCCAGTAAATTGGAAGTCCCCAAGAAGTGACCCCATTTTGTAGGGGCAATTTTAGGGTCTTTGCCAATTTTACATGGTGTCCAAAATCCAACAATCTAAATCTATGCTCCAAAAGCCACATAGCGTTCCTTCACCTCTGCCCCCTGCTGTGTACCCAAACTACAGTTTACGCCCACATGTATGACACTGGTGTACCCAGGATAACGTACTTGGTATAAACTGCTGTTTGGGAACAGCCGGGCACAGAAGGGAAGGAGCGCTATTTTGGTTTTTGAAGCACAGTTTGGTTTTTGGACACCATGCCACTTTTGCAGAGCCCCTGAATTGCCAGTAAAGTGGAATCCGCAGACTTGTGACCCCATTTTGGGAACTACACCCCTGAAGGGATTTATCAAGTTGGGTAGCGAGTATTCTTAACCCTTAAGTGTTGCATTCATTTAATTTCAATAAATGAATGCCCAGCTGATAATGAAAAGGGAAAATTGCAATTTTTCCAGAGATACGCCACTTCAGTGCCCAATATTTTGTGCCCAGCTTATGTCAGCAGGCACAAACACTCTAAAAACTGTTAAGTGGGTATCCCGGGCACAACATCTTTTGGAGCGTTTACATCTGATACAAGCCGGGCACAACGTATTATGCATTGAAATGAAATATTCCTGGAAAAATTGTCATTTTCACCTTTCACAATCATCTGCGTATTCATTTCTGGAAAATAAGTTATAGCAACACTTGGAGGTAAAAAATGTTCACTGTACCCCTGGATAAATTCCTTCAGGGGTGTAGTTTCCAAAATAGGGTCACGTGTCAGGGGATTCCGCTTTGCTGGCATTTCAGGAGCTCTGCAAAAGTGTCATGGCGTCCAAAAGCTAAACTGTCTAAATCTGTGCTCCAAAAACCAAATAGCGCTCCTTCTCTTCTGTGCCCGGCTGTGCCCAAACAACAGTTTATACCACATATGACATTATGTACGTTATCCCGGGTACACCAGTGTCATACATGTGGGCATAAACTGCAGTTTGCGCATAAGGGAAGTAGCGCTATGCGGCTTTTGGAGCGCAGATTCAGATGTTTGGTATCTGGACACCATGTCATGTTTGCAGAGCCTCCAATGTACCAGAAAAGTGGAATCCCCTAGACAGTGACCCCATTTTGAAAACTGCACCCCTCAAAGAATTTATCAAGGGGTGTAAGAAGCATTAGTATCCCAGACATGACTGCACAGCGGATGGTGAACAGTGAATAGGTAAGCTGTGCGGAGTACATGGGGAACACGAAATTCCCTACTATATCCCCAGAGGGGGGGTCACTCTGGCGGTCACTTCTGGTTTATTATCCCTCGTAAACTCTAAATCTGGGGTGTCCCCTGATATCCGCTCGCACAGCTTATACATTCCATCCCTGCTGCAGCCAGTTGTGTCCTAATGATTTGGCGATTTTTGGGGTCTTTGTCTTCACATTGTACAAGCTGTATTCTTTATTTTTTGGATGATGTAGCCATATGAGGGCTGATTTTTTTGCGGTATAATATGCATTTTTTAATGACACCATTTTTTTGGGTGTTTATAACTTATTGAATAAATTATATTAACTCTTTCTGGGTGGATTAAAAAAAAAATATCAATTCTGGAATTGGTTTTTACCTTTTAATTTTTTTGCCGTGTGGCGTACAGCATACAGTCATATGAAAAAGTTTGGGCACCCCTATTAATCTTAATCATTTTTAGTTCTAAATATTTGGGTGTTTGCAGCAGCCATTTCAATTTGATATATCTAATAACTGATGGACACAGTAATATTTCAGGATTGAAATGAGGTTTATTGTACTAACAGAAAATGTGCAATATGCATTAAACCAAAATTTGACCGGTGCAAAAATTTGGGTACCCTTATCATTTTATTGATTTGAATACTCCTAACTACTTTTTACTGACTTTCTGAAGCACAAAATTGGTTTTGTAACCTCACTGAGCTTTGAACTTCATAGCCAGGTGTATCCAATCATGAGAAAAGGTATTTAAGGTGGCCAATTGCAAGTTGTTCTCCTATTTGAATCTCCTCTGAAGAGTGGCATCATGGGCTCCTCAAAACAACTCTCAAATGATCTGAAAACAAAGATTGTTCAACATAGTTGTTCAGGGGAAGGATACAAAAAGTTGTCTCAGAGATTTAACCTGTCAGTTTCCACTGTGAGGAACATAGTAAGGAAATGGAAGACCACAGGGACAGTTCTTGTTAAGCCCAGAAGTGGCAGGCCAAGAAAAATATCAGAAAGGCAGAGAAGAAGAATGGTGAGAACAGTCAAGGACAATCCACAGACCACCTCCAAAGAGCTGCAGCATCATCTTGCTGCAGATGGTGTCACTGTGCATCGGTCAACAATACAGCACACTTTGCACAAGGAGAAGCTGTATGGGAGAGTGATGCGAAAGAAGCCGTTTCTGAAAGCACGCCACAAACAGCGTCACCTGAGGTATGCAAAAGCACATTTGAACAAGCCAGCTTCATTTTGGAAGAAGGTCCTGTGGACTGATGAAACAAAGATTGAGTTGTTTGGTCATACAAAAAGGCGTTATGCATGGCGTCCAAAAAACACAGCATTCCAAGAAAAACACTTGCTACCCACTGTAAAATTTGGTGGAGGTTCCATCATGCTTTGGGGATGTGTGGCCAATGCCGGCACCGGGAATCTTGTTAAAGTTGAGGGTCGCATGGATTCAACTCAGTATCATCAGATTCTTGAGAATAATGTACAAGAATCAGTGACGAATTTGAAGTTACGCCGGGGATGGATATTTCAGCAAGACAATGATCCAAAACACAGCTCCAAATCTACTCAGGCATTCATGCAGAGGAACAATTACAATGTTCTGGAATGGCCATCCCAGTCCCCAGACCTGAATATCATTGAACATCTGTGGGATAATTTGAAGCGGGCTGTCCATGCTCGGCGACCATCAAACTTAACTGAACTGGAATTGTTTTGTAAAGAGGAATGGTCAAAAATACCTTCATCCAGGATCCAGGAACTGATTAAAAGCTACAGGAAGCGACTAGAGGCTGTTATTTTTGCAAAAGGAGGATCTACTAAATGTTAATGTCACTTTTCTGTTGAGGTGCCCATACTTTTGCACCGGTCAAATTTTGGTTTAATGCATATTGCACATTTTCTGTTAGTACAATAAACCTCATTTCAATCCTGAAATATTACTGTGTCCATCAGTTATTAGATATATCAAATTGAAATGGCTCTTGCAAACACCCAAATATTTAGAACTAAAAATGATTCTGAGATGCGGAACATTTTTATTTTTCGGTTGACAGACTTGGTTTAGGGCTTATTTTTTGCGGGAGGACATGGGCTTTTTATTGGTATTGTTTTGAGGTACATATGAGTTTTTGATCACTTCTTATAGCATTTTTTTGTAAGCGAGATAGTCAAAAATCATTACTTCCAGCATTTTTTTTCTGGGTTTTTTTTTCGACGTTCACCATGTATGTTAAATATTGTTTCAGTTTTATTGTACAGGTTGTTACGGACGCGGCGATACCAAATATGTGTTGTTTTTATAAATTTTTTGTTTTTTTTTATATAATTCATTTTATATAGGAAAAGGGATTTTGCGGGGCTTTATAACTTTTTTTTTTTTTTTACACACTTTATTTTTTTTTTTAACTTTTTTTTTTACATTTTTTACCTGTCCTATAAGGACACCTGAGCCAGCGATGCTCTGATCCTGGCTCAGTATTATAGACTGCAATACACGAGCATACTCTTGTATTGCAGTCTATACAAGAATGTCAGCCGATGTAGAAGCATCGGCTGACTTCTTCACATCCCGGCAGGATCAGCCAGGTAGTGGGGGCTTCAGGTAGCCTGGGGTCACTGGCCAGACCCCGGGCTACAGAAAATAGACATCGGCAACCCCCCGATCTCGCCGCGGGGGTTGCCGGTGAGGGCGGCAACATGGCGGAACCCCTTGGATGCCGCGGTCATCTTTGACCGCGGCATCCAAGGGGTTAAAACCTCTGATCGGAACTCAGTTCCGACCGGGGGTTATGGAGCAGGGTGTTAGCTGTCAGTTACAGCTAACACCCGCTCCCGATCCCAGTCACAGGGTCTCTGAAGTGCAGGCCGTAAATTTACTATTGGCCGGACTTCAGAGACCATGTCCGCAGGCCGTAAATTTATGGCCGGTGGTCGTCAACCGGTTAAAAGGCTCTACAACCTGACGTAGCTACTAGACATAGGGTAAGCTGACTATACGCTCCTCTCCCTGTCTCCTCCACCTGACTAGAATTTTTGAAGTTGCAGAGATATTCCATGTAGCCTGCTCCACCCTTATTGTCACAGAATATCTCAAAGTTACAACAGGCTCAAAATAGCAAAACTCATCAAATATGTAATAAAGTGCAAATTCACAATTATAACAGCGACTAACTCTTTATCAGTGTTCTATTAAGACATATCCACATCCTTAAAGAATAGGAATGAATTCTACTGCTTGATTCAGACAGGGGACCCAGAGACTCCCATTCTTGTGATCAGTATGTGAACCGAGAGCAAGGCAGGTGGTTTGGACTCCGCAACCAGAAATGAACGCACACGCGGTAGTTCAAGAAAAAAATATATATTTACTATAAGTTAATAAAGGCTAGTTAAAGGTAAAATGACAGGGCTAAAGACAAGCAAAATATACAATATAGCATGAACAATTTCAAGGCAAATTCTGCAATGGTTTCTACTTTTACTCTGTCCACTTCTGCAGTATGGACACTGAATGAACAATATACTCAAAACTATCCCTAACTGACCCTGACTTCACATTTGGGTGCACCCCCTTTTCCCCAGTGGTCCAGGTGGACCGCTTACAGTCCGTAGAAGCGCGCGGTGGGGCCCAAAGTCGGTCCTTTCTTTTATAGTGAAGCGTCCTCTCCTCACGGTTATCAGGATCTTGGGAGAAATGAAGTCCTCTTTAACAGACAGGGAAACCAACTGAATGCAATGTAATCCAACAGCAGATTCCACTCAGCACACTGACAGTCCTGCCGAATCCATACACTGAGCTGGGATGTAAGCCGGGATTTAGCAGGTGCCGTCCAGTACATCAACAGCACTGCGAGTCTCTATCTGTGGTATCCATATACACAGTCACAATGTCAGTCTCACTGATCAGCCACTGAGCACAGTTCCTTTCACATGGACTCACTAGTCCTGTTGTCTCTTTACACTCTGTTTGTCTCTGGACCAAGATACAGCTTAGCTGTACAGAAAAATCTCCACACCAGTTCAATACAACACTTGCCAAGATGGCTGCTGCTCTCTGTCTCGTCACTTCATGCTTCTCTGCTCACACTCTGTCTGCAGAACAGACAGGCTGACATAAAAGGGGGGGGGGAGTCACTCCAGCATCATGTCACAATTACAATGGCTGCTGTCTTAAAGGAACAGAATCACAGAAATACATTCAACATTAACAGTTTATACAGACAAATGAAGCTTAAGACAACATTGGCTGTCTCTTACATATTCCCCCCCACTTTAAGATTGGCAGTCCCTGCCTATGACTGTATATCCAGAGGGTTGTACTTTTATGCACAGGGTGGTAGTATACCGATGTATGGCAGGCCAAACAAACTCATCCTGCGCATACCGAACAGGGGGAATACCAGCATTTGGCCTAGTGGTCCGTCTGAGGACCGGTGGTATATTATGGGGTGCTGCAGCTATGGGCTGAGAAGGACCAGCGGATTCCGCACCAGAGGGGGCACAGGCCGGAGATACAGTAGTCACAGGTGGAACATCCCCAGGAGCAGGGATCGGCCAACAATCATCCTCCTCGTCGGAGGCCCATTCCGCACCTCCATTCTCTGACTGTGGGAGCTCATTCACATTGGCAGGCCCATCGTGATTTGTCCCTTCAGAATGACACAGGCGCAACATATTTCGGTGAAGTACTCGAACACAATCAGTTCCTTCTTTCTGGACCTGGTACACTGGCCCATTCGCATACTTGCGGCCAACAACACGATACGGCAAAGCCTCCCATCTGCTTTCCAATTTCCCTTGGGGTTTCTTGACACGAACTAGCACCAGGTCGCCTGGTTGCAATGGTGCTTCTTGCACTGGGGTCTTATCAGGATGGGGATGTTCTTGCAGGCGCTGCCGCACCAATCAATGGATCGTCTCAAGTCTCTGCCGATGCGCCCGCACCCAAGAGGTTGGATCCCTCGGAGGGAACCCATCCACATCATTCAACTGTAATTCTCCTATACTTCGCCCAGACCGCCCAAAGAGAAGTGTATAAGGAGAGTACCCCGTTGTAGAATGGACCTGATTGTTATAGGCCCACACCATTTCAGACAAGAACTGAGGCCACTGTAACTTCTTGTCTTCCTCCAGAGTCCGCAGCATCTGTAGCAGAGTTCTGTTGAATCTTTCACAGGCCCCATTTCCCTGAGGGTGGTATGGAGTCGTGTGCGACTTCTTTATCCCGTAGATACGTTGAACTTCTTTCATTACGTGTCCCTCAAAGCAGGCGCCCTGGTCGGAGTGGATGCGTTGGGGGCACCCATATACTCGAATGAAATCTTGGCACAGAGCACGAGCTGCTGACTCAGCTGTCTGGTCCTTGGTGGCGGTTACCACCGCAAATTTGGTGAAGTGATCCACCATTACGAGGCAATACTGGTGTCCGCTATTGGATGGGCCCACCATTAGATAGTCTATCATGACGATTTCTAAAGGTTCCTGGGTCACGATGGTTTGCAGGGGAGCTCTCTGTTCTATTGCCTTATGGATCTCACAAGTTCGACAGCTGCGGCATACTTCTTCGACCATTTGACGAAGACCAGGGCAGTAAATCAGTCGCTGTAACCAACGAAAGGTCTTCTCATGACCAAAATGTCCATTCTTATTATGAGCCTCAACTGCCAAGGAGCGAGCCAGTTCACTAGGCACCACAATTTGGTATCGAATGTCGATCTCAGAAGGTAAATAGACCTTTCGGCATAACACTCCATTTTTCATCTCCAACTTTTCCCACTGACTCAAAACAGATAATATCTCACGTGTCAGTCGTTCTCTTTCCTCTCTACAGGGCTTCTGGCCTTTCTCAACACACTTGATCATCTGCGCCAGCCCCTCATGGGTCTGTTGTATCTGTGCCCATTCCTGTCGTGAGGGACCAAAGAAAGGAGCCATTTCAGTCCCCTCCATCTCAAACTGATTAGTGGCGGTCAAGGCCTGTGAAAATCTGCTGAAATCGGGCACCTCCACATGCTCCAACTCATGATCCACGTCTTCTGTGGGGGTCTGGGCAGTTACCCTAGAAAGTCCGTCAGCATTCTGGTTCTCTGTCTTGGACCGATACTTAATGCGGTAATTGAATGTAGACATTCGGGCTATCCACCTCTGCTCTAACGCCCCGAGCTTGGCATTTTCCAGGTGAGCTAGTGGGTTGTTGTCAGTCAGTACTAAAACTTCAGCACCGGTCAAATATTCAGAGAATTTCTCGGTCATGGCCCATACCAGTGCCAACAGCTCCAATTTAAATGAACTATAATTCTCGGGGTTTCTTTCAGAATCTCTCAAAGACCGGCTGCCGTACGCTATGACCCTCTCCTGGCCATCCTGAAGCTGGGAAAGCACTGCTCCAAGACCATACAGGCTTGCATCTGTATATAGCTGGAACGGCAAGTGGTAATCAGCATATGCCAAGATTGGGGCTGTTGTCAGTGCATCCTTTAATGCCTGGAAGGCTTGTTCCTGTTCAAGTCCCCACTTCACGGACCGGTTCTTTGGACCACCGGATGTGCCTCGTAGGAGAGCATTAAGTGGTGCTGCTACCTTGGCGAAATCCTTAATAAACCGTCGATAGTAACCGGCTACTCCAAGGAACGCCCTCACTTCTCGCAGGGTAGTCGGTATTGGCCAATCTTGAACAGCCGCTATCTTGTCTCTTGATGGTCTCACCCCTTCTCCTGATACGCGGTGACCCAAGTAATCAATTTCAGATTGGAACAACCGACATTTACTGGGTTTCAATTTGAGCCCATGTTCCCGCAATCTTCGAAATACTTGCCCCAACTGGTGGAGATGGTCTTCAAAGGTCGCAGAATACACTATAATGTCATCCAAGTAGATGAGAGTGAACTCAAAGTTGAAGTCACCGAGACATTTCTCCATCAACCGCTGAAACGTTCCGGGTGCATTTGTCAACCCGAAGGGCATCCGGTTAAATTCGTATAGTCCCATGGGCAAGATGAATGCCGTCTTCTCCTTGTCTTTTGTGGCCATCGGCACCTGCCAATACCCACTAGCCAGATCTAGTGAGGAGAAGTACCGGGCTCTCCCTAGCTCTGAGAGGGACTCCTCAATCCGTGGCAAGGGGTAGGAATCTCGTACGGTGCAAGCGTTTAACTTCCGATAGTCTACTCAAAATCGGATGGACCCATCTTTTTTTCTTACTAACACCACAGGAGCCGCCCAGGGACTCTGGCTTTCTTGGATGATCCCACCCTGTAGCATCTTAGCTAACAGTTCTTTCACTTCCTGATACAACTGTGGAGGAATTTGTCGGTAGCGCTCTCTAATTGGAGGGGGTGTCTCCTGTGGGAATCTCATGGTAGATCCCTGTGGTACATCCAAAATCTTCAGCATACCGTGCAAAGGTGGCTTGGTTCTCCCACAACAGCTCATCTACCTTCTGCACCCATTCCAGAGAACATGAACTTACATCCATCTTCATCTGTTCTCGAATTGCACAGCCATTCCATTCAGAGGTGGGTTCCTCATCTTCTCCCATGGACACAGTTACGGTCCACTCATCCCTTTCAGTCGGCTTCAGCTGCATTGGAGTTACTTTCCTTACTTCCTCCGGAGTCACATAGATGTTAGCCAGCAGCCTCCCTGGGGTCAGGTCCACACTCTGGTCCTGAGTGTTTACACATCGAAGTGGTACTCTTCCATTGCGAACTATTGCCAAGGAGCGGGCCACTAGCGGATCAACACCTCCTTCGGCTGCCTGCAGTGGTTCTACCAACACAGCTATGCCCTCTAGTTTCCGACAGGTGCCTACGGGCATGGACACTATTGTCTCCCGACTGGGTGGCAGTGTAACTTTTGTATGCAAAGGAACTGAAATTCGAGCCAGAGGACGCTGTGCATCTGAACTTTTCTGTAAGCCACATGTCCGGATCAGCCGCTGGAAAGCTGTTTGAGTAGGCCGATGGGTGGTGGTTTCTTTCCAATAACCGTGACCTTTCTTTTCAAAGAGGATCTGATCTAATTCTTTTAACACATTCATCCCCAAAATGACAGGGACCTTTACTTCATGTGACTCCTGTACCACCACAATGCCTTTCCTACCTAGATCTTGGCCACATACCCGGACATTCATCCAGGCCACTCCCACGACTGGAACTGGTAACTGGTTAGCTGCGACCACTCGTACGAATGTATGGGGATCATATTTCACATGTTGCTGGAAGTACCGTTCATAACAGTCTCTACTCAAGGTCGTTACTTGGGAACCCGTGTCAATCATCCCGGTAACCGGAATACCCTCCATTTCCACCTGTATAACAGGACTTGCAGCGATCAGGTCATCATTAGGGCATTCTCCCCACATAGTCTCCTTGTCAGTCTCCCCTACTACACGCCCTTCAGCAGCAGGGGACTTCAGTTTAACGGCGGTCTCTCATAAGTTTGTCGCTGCTCTGGACATCTAGCAGCAACGTGGCCCATCCGTCCACACTCCCAGCAGCGTATCCCCCGTCGTTCTGGCCATCTGTTTGGGCCCCTTCGGTAAGCCCCTTCGATTTCTCCTGAGCACTGCACTAAATGATTTGGACCCCTTCGGTAGGTCCTATCCTCACCCCTCCAGCGGGGTGGTGGGTGATTCTGACTTGCTGGGTGTGGATGGCTCACCCTTTCATCTCCAGTCTTCTGGAAGTCTGCAATTTTCATAGACTGCTCATCACAACGAGTGTGCAAGTGTTCCATTTGTTCTTGCAGTTTCTGCATTACTGTGAGAATTTCTTTAACCGTCCCTTTTTCTACTGTCTCTGAGCCAGAACTAGCCCCCTGTGACAAAGTAACTCCAACTGCGGTCTGGGGCTTCGGGAACATACTATTGGCACGGGAGATGGCCTCTACCTGTACATCATGGAATTTAGCATCAGTCTCTCGTCGTATAAAATCCTGCATAGTCACAGTTAAACTGCCGTCACGTATCCCCAGGACAAACTGGTCACGGAGAGTCCGATCAGGGTTACAGAAGGCTGGCGAGCCCCCTCTTTCCTTCACTTGAATATCTCGGAGCAGTTCTTGTAGGGCATTTGCATATTGGGGAAGGCTTTCATTCTCCTGTTGTACCCTCTGGAAGAACCGAGCCTGCAGAGACCCCAGCAATGCAGTTTCTCCATAGATGGTTTCTAGAATCTGGACTACTTGCTCAAATGTCTGGCTTTGTTCAAATGGCCTCAGTATCACCGTGGTCTTAGCATCCCCTTGTAATGTCAATATTGCTAGCTCTACTAGTACTTCTGGTGCGGTCTGGTACATTTGCTGTATCATTCGTATCTGTTCCACCCACATACTCACTGACATATTATTGCCATCAAATTTAGCTAACTGACTCATTATAGCCCCTGCTGGCATTCTTCCTCCAGCACCATTCTCCCGAACGGGTGCGTCACCGTCCATTCTGGTAAGCGGATCCTGCCGACTACGCCAATTTGTGAACCGAGAGCAAGGCAGGTGGTTTGGACTCCGCAACCAGAAATGAACGCACACGCGGTAGTTCAAGAAAAAAATATATATTTACTATAAGTTAATAAAGGCTAGTTAAAGGTAAAATGACAGGGCTAAAGACAAGCAAAATATACAATATAGCATGAACAATTTCAAGGCAAATTCTGCAATGGTTTCTACTTTTACTCTGTCCACTTCTGCAGTATGGACACTGAATGAACAATATACTCAAAACTATCCCTAACTGACCCTGACTTCACATTTGGGTGCACCCCCTTTTCCCCAGTGGTCCAGGTGGACCGCTTACAGTCCGTAGAAGCGCGCGGTGGGGCCCAAAGTCGGTCCTTTCTTTTATAGTGAAGCGTCCTCTCCTCACGGTTATCAGGATCTTGGGAGAAATGAAGTCCTCTTTAACAGACAGGGAAACCAACTGAATGCAATGTAATCCAACAGCAGATTCCACTCAGCACACTGACAGTCCTGCCGAATCCATACACTGAGCTGGGATGTAAGCCGGGATTTAGCAGGTGCCGTCCAGTACATCAACAGCACTGCGAGTCTCTATCTGTGGTATCCATATACACAGTCACAATGTCAGTCTCACTGATCAGCCACTGAGCACAGTTCCTTTCACGTGGACTCACTAGTCCTGTTGTCTCTTTACACTCTGTTTGTCTCTGGACCAAGATACAGCTTAGCTGTACAGAAAAATCTCCACACCAGTTCAATACAACACTTGCCAAGATGGCTGCTTCTCTCTGTCTCGTCACTTCCTGCTTCTCTGCTCACACTCTGTCTGCAGAACAGGCAAGCTGACATAAAAGGGGGGGGTCTCACTCCAGCATCATGTCACAATTACAATGGCTGCTGTCTTAAAGGAACAGAATCACAGAAATACATTCAACATTAACAGTTTATACAGACAAATGAAGCTTAAGACAACATTGGCTGTCTCTTACAAGTAGAGGTCCCAGAACTCAGACCCAGCGATCACCCACTTGTCACCTATCTGTGTGACCAGTTATCTGAGTGACTGTCATGCAATGCTGCATTTCCCCAGTGGTAAGTCAATGCACATCCCCTGGTGATAACAGGTCATTGCTGGAGGTGACAGAAACTGCATGCAATATGTAATAATATGTAATAATATAATATGTAATAATCTTTGTGAGACAATCCCTTTATCTTGGCCTTCAATCATCATATGTCATTTATAGTGCTGACAGAATAGATAATGGCCCCTTAGGCACTTGGCTTTTAGCTGGACCACAACCTCGGCCTCCATTAGACAGTACCTACCCAATTGGATCCAATGTGTAAAAGTGAAGATACATATATAGTGTTATGAGGTTATTCTAGTGTTCTGTTTCCTGTTTTGCATACACAGGTTATTTCCCTGTAGATATAAAGTGACATAGACAGTTACCCACCAGCTATGACAGTCTACAGACCTGACAGACCAGAAAGATGTGTTTCCTACTTTATCTATTCTCTGCAGGCGTCCTTTACATTCAAGGTAAATACAAAGTTGTAGAATTTCTAATTAATTGTAACAATTTCATAATTCAATTCATTGGATTTGATTCTAAAAACATTTCTATGTTGATTTCTTCATTTTTATGGTCCTAGATGTCCATGGACAGATCTCACTTGCCCAGACCCCGGAAGTCATCCATGTAGCATTAGACAGTGATGTGAACGTCTTATGTAAATCCAGTGAGAGCCTTTATTATAGTGGAATTGGCAAACACGAACTGAACTGGTATCAACAGAAACCAGGACAAAAACTCCGGCTTATTATTTCCTACGCCACTGAGCGATTCACCAATGTCCCGGCTCGATTCAGTGGGTCTGTGTCTGGGACAACTTACACTCTTACCATCAAAAGAGTTCAGCAAGAAGATGAAGCTGAATATTTCTGTCTACAGTATTTTAAGTACCCCGCACGCACAGTGATACAGAGCTGTACAGAAACCTACTTCCTGCTATTTGTATTTGATACTGATAAGCTTCAGAAGACACAGATATTGTACAGTATTCACCGTATCTTTACTTCTTTATACCTCTTGTGACAAGGGGGTGTGGCCTAAAGGGGAGTGGGTGGGAATTTGTGGGAAAGAGATGCAGCTTTAAATGCAAAATCATGCTCCAATATTTTGCACACTTTCTTTTTTTCTACTTAACCTGAGCCAATAGATGGTGTAAACTTAGACTAGACAGTATATAAAATGCATCAGATTTATCAGCCAGCATTAACCACTGTGATAAATCTGGTTCAGTTTAAAACAGTCTAGTTAATTTACCCCATTGCTGTGTGAAGGAATAAAAGTCTTCTGGATGACGGTGCCCAGGTACAGTGCCTAGACAGAGCCAGTTCTAGGGATGGTGCATGATGAAGCCAATATGCTGCACCACCAGCCTAGTAGGAGAGGGCTGAGGAGAGCTCATAAAAAGAGAAATTTAGGTCTAGAACTATAGAGGACCTGTCAGCACTCTGGATATGTCCTTTTCAGGAACTACGACGTGTATTTCCCATGAGACAATCATTCTCCTTGTTAAAGTGATGCCAACACCCCCCTCCCCTGCGCGATAGTATCTGTGCATATCACTAGGCCGCAATTCAATGTCATGGACGGCACAAAACTAGAGGTTGGCACAAGAGGTTGGATGAAAACAATCATCCTCTTTGTCCACAAGGACAAAATGTCAATAAAGTTTTTCCAACATTTAAAACATTCCTACCTGAAGCCTCCACACAATCCATTATAATAACAAAAGATTCTCCAGATTTTCCCCAGAAATAGTTTAAAGGGGGGATATTAGTTTTGATCACCACAGCCACATGTAACAATTTTCTATTAATTGGGGTACATGGGGTCACATCTTTATCAATGCACTCAAATTTTGACCAGACAAGGGTGAAAGGGCCCACGATGGTCAAATGAGTAGTGGTTCATCATTTTTCCTCCAATGCAAATTAAATAAAAAGCAATCACAACATCAGACATTTGCCAAAATGGCCTCGCAAAAAAAGACGCTTTATGCATCCCCATACACGGAAATATAAAAAAGTTACCGGTGTCAGAATATGGCAACTACAAGAAAGTTTTGGATTTTTTTAAGGGGCCATAGAATACAGGTGACATGTCATTTTGACTACACAGGGAAAGCCCTGAAAACAAAGCACATAAGAAAGTTACACACATGCAGTTTTTCTCCAATTCCACCCTATTCAAAAATTTTTTCCAGCTTCCCAGTATATCATACAGAATATTAAATGGTACAATTACAAAATACAATTTGTCCCACAAAAATGAAGCTCTGTGAACAAAAAATAACAAAGTTATGGGGTTTGGAAGGCGGGGAGTAAAAAAAAAAAAAGAATGAAAAATGTCTGAGCAGGATTACATGGAAATACATGGAAATATATAAAAAGTTACGGGTGTCAGAATATGGCAACTCCAAATATTTTTTTTTTGGAAAGTTTTGGATTTTTTTAAGAGGCTAAAACGTAAAATAATCTATATAAATTTGGTATCTCTGGAATCCAACCGACCCATAGAATACAGGTGACATGTCATTTTGGCTACACAGTGAAAGCCCTAAAAACAAAGCATATAAGGGTGGGTTCACACCTGCGTTTGAGTCCGTCCGCTGCCAATCCGAGTGAAAATCTCGGGGAAGAGGATCGGCATCGGATACCGACAGGTTAGTGGCGCATTGGTTAAAAACCATTCATTTGAATGGGTTTTTAAAGCAATGCGCGGGTGTCCAATTGCACCCTCTGCGCTGTGAAGCCGTTTTTTTTCGTCGGACACAAAGTCCTGCATGTCTGACTTTGTCTCCGACGAAAAAAAAGGATTCGCAGCGCAGAGGGTGCAATCGGACACTCACGCATTGCTTTAAAAACCCATTCAAATGAATGGTTTTTAACCAATGCGTCGCTAACCTGTCGGTATCCGATGCCTATCCCGTTCCCCGAGATTTTAACTCGGATTGGCAGCGGACGGACTCAAACGCAGGTGTGAACCCACCCTTAGGCTGTATTGGGCAGTACTAGGACTTTCTTCCCCATTGTATGGTGTGGGGCTCATTCACACACTGCAGGCTTTTATTACTACAGCCTTCTGGCCATTGTCTGCTGCCATCTCCTGTTATACACTGACTACTCATAAAGTGACATTATATTACACATATATGTAGAAGACAGTAAGATTTCTGCTGGGTTATTATTACATCCGTTGGCAATAATTTGCATATATTTACATAATGTTTCTATTCCTGTATTTCCCTATAGATTTCTTGTGCTATAAACAGCTGATGGTGACGGCTCATAATCTGTGTCTGTGACAGCTCAGAAATGATGATTTCTCCCCCATATCTGCTCTGTGTCCTGTGTCTTTACATCCCAGGTACTGTAATATGTGATCAGCGAGATAGATATTATATTAACCCATTAGTAGGAAGGGCTATCATTGTAGGTAGGTTGTTTTGGGTATAATTAATATGAGCTGGGGGAACATTTAATATCTTATAAATTCGTTTTTATAGATATTTTATGTAATAAGAATTCTATGTCCAATAATTATTAATGACATCATCTCCTTGATCAGATTCCTATGGACAGATTGCAATGACTCAGATTCCAGATTATATCTCAGCGTCCCCCGGAGATACAGTCACCATCTCATGTAAGGCCAGTGAAAGTGTTTTTCACCCTGATACGAAGGCTGATGAATTATATTGGCTACAACAGAAACCCGGACAACCTCCAAGACGTATCCTGTATAAAGTCAGTGAACGGCCATCAGGAGTCCCAGAACGATTTCATGGATCTGGATCTACAACAGATTTCACCCTGACTATTACAGGATGTAGAGAAGAAGATGAAGCAGAATATTAATGTATGCAGTATAGATATTATCCTCTCACACAGTGATACAGAGCCGGACAAAAACCTCCTTCCCCATTTACCATTAGTGTAAGACATAACTGAGAACTGCTGCACCTGCTAGAGACACAGATTGTCTTTATTGTATATGGAAATATAAAGCCAAAGTTTCAAGTCTCTTCACGTCTTGCCATGTTATGTGCTTGTAGTGATTGGCCTAAAGTCTTCAGCCTTCTGTTACATTACATGTTACCAATAACTGATTAACACTTTAGTGACCACTCACTGGGGCACTTCTATTATTACAGTTACAACACCTTTGAATAATAAAATGTGGCAAAATTTTGGCGCATCAATGCATGCATCAAATTTAGCTACAAATACGCCAGAAAGCTGCAGTAAGTGAGGTTTGCTTGTTACTTTTCCTTCTAATACTCAGAAATGGGCGTGGCTAACGCTTGTCGTGAATTAGATTTATGAAGATTTCTAATTACAAATCTGACACATTTTCCTGTCACAATTTAGACCAATGTGTGAAAGTGGTGAAAATAAGTTACATAAGTATGAGAGAAATGATGTGGATTAGAATTTCCTGCGGTTTCATTCAGGATTCTGTATGTGCATTATTTAGTGGATTATTTTAACCCCATCCTTTTCTGAAAGAGGTGACTAGAAACAGACATTTCTTATAATACAGGGGCCACATGTAATGTAGATATAACAGCTAAGAAGGTTTATACAAATGTTTCCTCTAATGCTAATATGACAATGCTCAGAAGATGACAATATGTGTAAAGGACAGCGGATTATGATGGTGCTATATAAGTAAGCTAAATAAATAATAAATAAGCTCATTTTTTGAACAAAAACAGGACAAGTATTGGCATTTTAATTGAAGTTTCACACATTGTAGGAATTTGCAATAGTTTTTTCAAGATAGTTTTCAATGAATCAGAAATGCATCAAAAACAATATAGACACGTGCCAAAATTCATTAAATATTAGAAACTGCCTATCTTTACTACAGAGACCATATTTTACAGATTGCTGGAACAGACACAGTAAGAGGTAAATATTAACAGCATGTGTCTCAATAGTAACTGTGCCTCAAATAGTAAAATGCTGTGGAAAAGCTGTCCTGCCCGGTCAGTAGTGTGGCATCAGAGCGGGTGTTTAGTGCGGCGGGGGCCATAGTTACCCCAAGGAGGTAATGTGGAGAGACTGACCTTTGTTAAGATGAATCAGGCGTGGATCAGCCGGGATTTCCAACCACCAATGCCTGATGACTGATACCTGATACCTCTTGCTGCTGCCGCCTCCACATTATATTGCCTTGTCACTGTATGGCCTCCTCATGCTGCTGCCACTGGGTCACTCTATGGCCTCCTCATGCTGCTGCCACTGGGTCACTCTGTGGCCTCCTCATGCTGCTGCCAACTCCATATTATGTCGCCTTGCCACTCTGTGGCCTACTCATGCTGCTGCCACCAGGTCACTCTATGGCCTCCTCATGCTGCTGCCACTGGGTCACTCTATGGCCTCCTCATGCTGCGGCCAACTCCACATTATGTCGCCTTGCCACTGTGTGGCCTACTCATTCTGCTGCCACCAGGTCACTCTATGGCCTCCTCATGCTGCTGCCACTGGGTCACTCTATGGCCTCCTCATGCTGTGGCCAACTCCACATTATGTCGCCTTGCCACTGTGTGGCCTACTCATTCTGCTGCCACCAGGTCACTCTATGGCCTCCTCATGCTACTGCCATTGGGTCACTTATGGCCTCTTCATGCTGCTGCCACTGGGTCATTCTATGGCCTACACATGCTGCTGCCACCTCCACATTATGTCGTCTTGCCACTCTGTGTCCTCCTCATGCTGCTGCCACAGGGTCACTATATGGCCACCCCATGCTGCTGCCACTGGGTCACTGTATGTCTTCCTCATGCTGCTGCCAACTCCACATTATGTCGCCTTGCCACTCTGTGGCCTCCTCCTGCTGCTGCCCCTCGGTCACTGTATGTCCTCCTCATGCTGCTGCCCCTGGGTCACTGTATGTCTTCTTCATGCTGCTGCCACTGGGTCACTGTATGTCCTTCTCATGCTGCTGCCACCTCCACATTATGTCGCCTTGCCACTCTGTGGCCTCCTCATGCTGCTACCGACTCCACATTATGTCGCCTTCCCACTCTGTAGACATCTATGTGGAATCAGCAGACAACGGTGTAAAAGGAATGCGCTCTTTCACGCTACAGTAGGATGTTATGCCTCGGCACAGTTCTTTAATACCTGGCACTAACATGGACCTGTAAGGCTGAGTTCACACTTGAGTGAGTGGGTCAGTTTTGGCCCCGTAACTGGCCAAATAAGTAAAGTGTGCAGTGGTTCTAAGAGCGACGTCTGTCATGTGCGTGTCATACTGACTCACAGTATTGTTTGACTACCACAGCAGGCTCCCTATGCGGGTTACTGCAAGGCAGAATGTTCTAAACCCCTGTAGCCCTATTTGGGGGGGGGGTATGAGTATTATCCCTCCCGCAACAGACTCTGGCGCTGACCTGTGTGTATAATGGGACCTGAAGCCTTCGCTGAAGGGAAGAGTGGGAACATACATGAAATATATCAGTGCCTCCACCCAGGATAGAGCCTCTGTATTACAGGGATAATCTCTTCCTGGGACTTACCCATGAAGTACAGTTAGTAGCCCCAACAAGGATCACTGTACTAATCTCACAGTCTGAAGAATACATACAGATACCACATAAGGTTATAACAGTAGCTTTATAAGAATCAACAGGGTAATAGTACATACATACAATATACTCAGAACACAGCAATACTACAACATCAGCAAGTCCTCAACCGTCTTAGGTTATATACCCGGGTATATATATATAGATATATAGCAAGAGTCCAGTGCACAATACCTCCAGGCAACAGAAGAGATGCAGGGGCCCCTGTGGATGACTGTGGATCCTCGGATTCTTCCAGGAGATGACAGACAGCCGATCAGGAGATGATGATGATGATGGTGAGATTCTTCACAGGCAGAAAACAGGGCGACGGTGACGGCAGTAGATGCAGGCCTGATTACCCTAACACTGAGTCCTTAACCTGCCAGCTAAACTACTAGTGCCACCGGGCCTCTAACTAGCTAGTTGGCCTTCGGAAGCCTAACCTATCACTGCCCTGAACTATATATATATATGGATCCCTAACTACGGTTACTAGCTAGGTCCTGTGAGTATATAGGGGGTAACACATACCTAACTATATACTCTGAAGTAAAGAGGAACAAGTGGCTCTTAGACTCCCCCAGACATAACATGTCTGTCTCAGCAGCTCTGCTCACATCTCTCCCCCCAGCAGCTCTGCCTCACATGTGTCTGACTCACTGTATTTACAAAACAAAACTTGCACTGAATGTCTGGGGTCTCTGAAGCCAAACTGCAGGGGCAAAGAAGCCAGATACATTATATACTAGTAGAAATGGCAGTTCCCTACACCCCTATACAGGCTCTCTAAAGCTAGGAAATAGGTGTTTTTTAACGCTAGCCACCGCAAATTAATTTGGATTGAAGCGGAAATATAGACAAGTAAATAGGAAATTACATGTCATAAAATGAGACACTTTTAGTAAATTTGTCTTTTTTTGGCTGCTGGTGCCAGAGCTGAGACTGCAGAAATGTATTTGGACATTGAAGCAATAACTCTCTTGTTCTTTTATTAGGAAAAGGATGAGTCCCCGATATCAGAAACAGCGAAGGACCCCGAGGAAATGATAGAAGTTTTGAGTTATGGCTCCTGTTCTCCCTTTTCCAGGCTACATAACACTCAATGAGCATTATGCAGGGAATGGAGGAAGTGGTAGTGTCATATCTTCTGTAGGATCTGGTGATCACGCTGTCACTGAGCGTCCCCATCATGGCAGAGCTCATATTAGGATCATAGCCTGCTCAGAGCAGATCTGTCAGTGACTGTTGTCACTGTAGAGGACAGTTCTCACCTGTACTGGGGCACCTCTACATGACGGGACTTTTCAATAACTCTGACGTATCTTGTGTCAGTGCTGGCCTTAATAAATGTATCCCCTCTTTGTTTATGTACCCCCTTCCTGCCCCCAGCCTCCCCTCCACACCATATTTGTTACACCCGTACACAAATGAGAAAGTGTCCGACATTTTCAGAAAGGAAATTTTTTTTAACTTTTTGTTCACTCAATTACATGTAAATCTCGTGTTTTATTTATAGAATTTGTTGGCTTTTTCCCTAGAAACAATTATAACATAGAAAAACAAAGCAGGAAATAAAAGACTAATAAAATAATTATAATAATTGAGACAGATTCTCCTCGGATACATTAGTGGTTATGTAGAATAAAATTGCATATTCATTCCTTCTTGTCCTTTGGTATAATGTTTGTGTGAACAGAGTCTAATAGCAGTTTTATCTCTTTTCTTATCTCTGTCTATCCAGAGAAATCTATCAGTAGAAAGCAGTGAGATTTGTTGTGTGTTCTTATAGAAGCCGTTGGTGAGATTTACATCTGTTTTACATGGGATTTCTTTATAACCTCATCTTCTCTTTCTTCTATATAAACCCTTCAGTGTGAAGCCCAATGATCTGTGACTGTGACGGCTCAGAAGATGATTCCTCTGACATATCTGCTGTGTGTCCTGTATCTTTATGTTCCAGGTACTGTGATACTTAACCCTTGGTTAATGAAATCTCATAATAGCAATAACAAATTGTTGCTGTTGCTCCAGATATTTGCCGGGAACAATGACATGTATTAGATATGTGATGAGATTAGAAATGATATATAGTATGAGAATTAAGTATATGACTTGTTTGTCTAGGATCTCATGGACAGCGCGTGCTGACCCAATCTCCAGAGTATATCTCAGCGTCCCCCGGAGATACAGTCACCATCTCATGTAAGGCCAGTGCCAGTGTTTTTCACCCTGACTGGAAGTATGATGCATTAGCCTGGCTACAACAGAAACCAGGACAACCTCCAAAACTCATCTTATATAAAGTCAGTGAACGGCCATCAGGAGTCCCAGAACGATTTCATGGATCTGGATCTGGAACAGATTTCACCCTGACTATTACAGGATGTGTGTGAACCGAGAGCAAGGCAGGTGGTTTGGTCTCCGCAACCAGAAATGAACGCACACGCGGTAGTTCAAGAAAAGAATATATATTTACTATAAGTTAATAAAGGCTATTTGAAGGTAAAATGACAGGGATAAAGACAAGCAAAATATACAATATAGCATGAACAATTTCAAGGCAAATTCTGCAATGGTTTCTACTTTTACTCTGTCCAATTCTGCAGTATGGACACTGAATGAACAATATACTCAAAACTATCCCTAACTGACCCTGACATCACATTTGGGTGCACCCCCTTTTCCCCAGTGGTCCAGGTGGACCGCTTACAGTCTGTAGAAGCGCGCGGTGGGGCCCAAAGTCGTTCCTTTCTTTTATAGTGAAACGTCCTCTCCTCACTGTTATCAGGATCTTGGGAGAAATGAAGTCCTCTTTAACAGGGAAACCCAATGAATGCAATGTAATCCAACAGCAGATTCCACTCAGCACACTGACAGTCCTGCCGAATCCATACACTGAGCTGGGTTGTAAGCCGGGGTTTAGCAGGTGCTGTCCAGTACATCAACAGCACTGCGAGTCTCTATCTGTGGTATCCATATACACAGTCACAATGTCAGTCTCACTGATCAGCCACTGAGCACAGTTCCTTTCACGTGGACTCACTAGTCCTGTTGTCTCTTTACACTCTGTTTGTCTCTGGACCAAGATACAGCTTAGCTGTACAGAAAAATCTCCACACCAGTTCAATACAACACTTGCTAAGATGGCTGCTGCTCTCTGTCTCGTCACTTCCTGCTTCTCTGCTCACATTCTGTCTGCAGAACAGGCAAGCTGACATAAAAGGGGGGTGAGTCACTCCAGCATCATGTCACAATTACAATGGCTGCTGTCTTAAAGGAACAGAATCACAGAAATACATTCAACATTAACAGTTTATACAGACAAATAAAGCTTAGGACAACATTGGCTGTCTCTTACATATTCCCCCCCACTTTAAGATTGGCAGTCCCTGCCTATGATTGTATATCCAGAGGGTTGTACTTTTATGCACAGGGTGGTAGTATACCGATGTATGGCAGGCCAAACAAACTCATCCTGCGCATACCGAACAGGGGGAATACCAGCATTTGGCCTAGTGGTCCGTCTGAGGACCGGTGGTATATTATGGGGTGCTGCAGCTATGGGCTGAGAAGGACCAGCGGATTCCGCACCAGAGGGGGCACAGGCCGGAGATACAGTAGTCACAGGTGGAACATCCCCAGGAGCAGGGATCGGCCAACAATCATCCTCCTCGTCGGAGGCCCATTCCGCACCTCCATTCTCTGACTGTGGGAGCTCATTCACATTGGCAAGCCCATCATGATTTGTCCCTTCAGAATGACACAGGCGCAACATATTTCGGTGAAGTACTCGAACACAATCAGTTCCTTCTTTCTGGACCTGGTACACTGGCCCATTCGCATACTTGCGGCCAACAACACGATACGGCAAAGCCTCCCATCGGCTTTCCAATTTCCCTTGGGGTTTCTTGATACGAACTAGCACCAGGTCGCCTGGTTGCAATGGTGCTTCTTGCACTGGGGTCTTATCAGGATGGGGATGTTCTTGCAGGCGCTGCCGCACCAATCGATGGATCGTCTCAAGTCTCTGCCGGTGCGCCCGCACCCAAGAGGTTGGATCCCTCGGAGGGAACCCATCCACATCATCCAACTGTAATTCTCCTACACTTCGCCCAGACCGCCCAAAGAGAAGTGTATAAGGAGAGTACCCCGTTGTAGAATGGACCTGATTGTTATAGGCCCACACCATTTCAGACAAGAACTGAGGCCACTGTAACTTCTTGTCTTCCTCCAGAGTCCGCAGCATCTGTAGCAGAGTTCTGTTGAATCTTTCACAGGCCCCATTTCCCTGAGGGTGGTATGGAGTTGTGTGCGACTTCTTTATCCCGTAGATACGTTGAACTTCTTTCATTACGTGTCCCTCAAAGCAGGCACCCTGGTCGGAGTGGATGCGTTTAGGGCACCCATATACTCGAATGAAATCTTGGCACAGAGCACGAGCTGCTGACTCAGCTGTCTGGTCCTTGGTGGCGGTTACCACCGCAAATTTGGTGAAGTGATCCACCATTACGAGGCAATACTGGTGTCCGCTATTGGATGGGCCCACCATTAGATAGTCCATCATGACGATTTCTAAAGGTTCCTGGGTCACGATGGTTTGCAGGGGAGCTCTCTGTTCTATTGCCTTATGGATCTCACAAGTTCGACAGCTGCGGCATACTTCTTCGACCATTTGACGAAGACCAGGGCAGTAAATCAGTCGCTGTAACCAACGAAAGGTCTTCTCATGACCAAAATGTCCATTCTTATTATGAGCCTCAACTGCCAACGAGCGAGCCAGTTCACTAGGCACCACAATTTGGTATCGAATGTCGATCTCAGAAGGTAAATAGACCTTTCGGCATAGCACTCCATTTTTCATCTCCAACTTTTCCCACTGACTCAGAACAGATAATATCTCACGTGTCAGTCGTTCTCTTTCCTCTCTACAGGGCTTCTGGCCTTTCTCAACACACTTGATCATCTGTGCCAGCCCCTCATGGGTCTGTTGTATCTGTGCCCATTCCTGTCGTGAGGGACCAAAGAAAGGAGCCGTTTCAGTCCCCTCCAACTCAAACTGATTAGCGGCGGCCAAGGCCTGTGAAAATCTGCTGAAGTCGGGCACCTCCACATGCTCCAACTCATGATCCACGTCTACTGTGGGGGTCTGGGCGGTTACCCTAGAAAGCCCGTCAGCATTCTGGTTCTCTGTCTTGGACCGATACTTAATGCGGTAATTGAACTTAGTCATTCGGGCTATCCACCTCTGCTCTAACGCCCCGAGCTTGGCATTTTCCAGGTGAGCTAGTGGGTTGTTGTCAGTCAGTACTAAAACTTCAGCACCGGTCAAATATTCAGAGAATTTCTCGGTCATGGCCCATACCAGTGCCAACAGCTCCAACTTAAATGAACTATAATTCTCGGGGTTTCTTTCAGAATCTCTCAAAGACCGGCTGCCGTACGCTATGACCCTCTCCTGGCCATCCTGAAGCTGGGAAAGCACTGCTCCAAGACCATACAGGCTTGCATCCGTATACAGCTGGAACGGCAAGTGGTAATCAGCATATGCCAAGATTGGGGCTGTTGTCAGTGCATCCTTTAATGCCTGGAAGGCTTGTTCCTGTTCAGGTCCCCACTTCACGGACCGGTTCTTTGGACCACCGGATGTGCCTCGTAGGAGAGCATTAAGTGGTGCTGCTACCTTGGCGAAATCCTTAATAAACCGTCGATAGTAACCGGCTACTCCAAGGAACGCCCTCACTTCTCGCAGGGTAGTCGGTATTGGCCAATCTTGAACAGCCGCTATCTTGTCTCTTGATGGTCTCACCCCTTCTCCTGATACGCGGTGACCCAAGTAATCAATTTCAGATTGGAACAACCGACATTTACTGGGTTTCAATTTGAGCCCATGTTCCCGCAATCTTCGAAATACTTGCCCCAACTGGTGGAGATGGTCTTCAAAGGTCGCAGAATACACTATAATGTCATCCAAGTAGATGAGAGTGAACTCAAAGTTGAAGTCACCGAGACATTTCTCCATCAACCGCTGAAACGTTCCGGGTGCATTTGTCAACCCGAAGGGCATCCGGTTAAATTCGTATAGTCCCATGGGCAAGATGAATGCCGTCTTCTCCTTGTCTTTTGTGGCCATCGGCACCTGCCAATACCCACTAGCCAGATCTAGTGAGGAGAAGTACCGGGCTTTCCCCAGCGCTGAGAGAGACTCCTCAATCCGTGGCAAGGGGTAGGAATCTCGTACGGTGCAAGTGTTTAACTTCCGATAGTCTACGCAAAATCGGATGGACCCATCTTTTTTTCTTACTAACACCACAGGAGCTGCCCAGGGACTCTGGCTTTCTTGGATGATCCCACCCTGTAGCATCTTAGCTAACAGTTCTTTTACTTCCTGATACAACTGTGGAGGAATTTGTCGGTAGCGCTCTCTAATTGGAGGGGTGTCTCCTGTGGGAATCTCATGGTAGATCCCTGTGGTACATCCAAAATCTTCAGCATACCGTGAAAAGGCGGCTCGGTTCTCCCACAACAGTTCATCTACCTTCTGCACACATTCCAGAGAACATGAACTTGCATCCATCTTCATCTGTTCTCGAATTGCACGGCCATTCCATTCAGAGGTGGGTTCCTCATCTTCTCCCATGGACACAGTTACGGTCCACTCATCCCTTTCAGTCGGCTTCAGCTGCATTGGAGTTACTTTCCTTACTTCCTCCGGAGTCACATAGATGTTAGCCAGCTGCCTCCCTGGGGTCAGGTCCACACTCTGGTCCTGAGTGTTTACACATCGAAGCGGTACTCTTCCATTGCGAACTATTGCCAAGGAACGGGCCACTAGCGGATCAACACCTCCTTCGGCTGCCTGCAGTGGTTCTACCAACACAGCTATGCCCTCTAGTTTCCGACAGGTGCCTACGGGCATAGACACTATTGTCTCCCGACTGGGTGGCAGTGTAACTTTTGTATGCAAAGGAACTGAAATTCGAGCCAGAGGACGCTGCGCATCCGAACTTTTCTGTAAGCCACATGTCCGGATCAGCCGCTGGAAAGCTGTTTGAGTAGGCCGATGGGTGGTGGTTTCTTTCCAATAACCGTGACCTTTCTTTTCAAAGAGGATCTGATCTAATTCTTTTAACACATTCATCCCCAAAATGACAGGGACCTTTACTTCATGTGACTCCTGTACCACCACAATGCCTTTCCTACCCAGATCTTGGCCACATACCCGGACATTCATCCAGGCCACTCCCACGACTGGAACTGGTAACTGGTTAGCTGCGACCACTCGTACGAATGTATGGGGATCATATTTCACATGTTGCTGGAAGTACCGTTCATAACAGTCTCTACTCAAGGTCGTTACTTGGGAACCCGTGTCAATCATCCCGGTAACCGGAATACCCTCCATTTCCACCTGTATAACAGGACTTGCAGCGATCAGATCATCATTAGGGCATTCTCCCCACATAGTCTCCTTGTCAGTCTCCCCTACTACACGCCCTACAGCAGCAGGGGACTTCAGTTTAACGGCGGTCTCTCATAAGTTTGTCGCTGCTCTGGACATCTAGCAGCAACGTGGCCCATCCGTCCACACTCCCAGCAGCGTATCTCCCGTCGTTCTGGCCATCTGTTTGGGCCCCTTCGGTAAGCCCCTTCGATTTCTCCTGAGCACTGCATTAACTGATTTGGACCCCTTCGGTAGGTCCTATCCTCATCCCTCCAGCGGGGTGGTGGGTGATTCTGATTTTCTGGGTATGGACGGCTCACCCTTTCACCTCCAGTTTTCTGGAAGTCTGCAATTTTCATAGAATGTTCATCACAACGGGTGTGCAAGTGTTCCATTTGCTCTTGCAGTTTCTGCATTACTGTGAGAATTTCTTTAACCGTCCCCTTTTCTACTGTCTCTGAGCCAGAACTAGCCCCCTGTGACAAAGTAACTCCAACTGCGGTCTGGGGCTTCGGGAACATACTATTGGCACGGGAGATGGCCTCTACCTGTACATCATGGAATTTAGCATCAGTCTCTCGTCGTATAAAATCCTGCATAGTCACAGTTAAACTGCCGTCACGTATCCCCAGGACAAACTGGTCACGGAGAGTCCGATCAGGGTTACAGAAGGCTGGCGAGCCCCCTCTTTCCTTCACTTGAATATCTCGGAGCAGTTCTTGTAGGGCATTTGCATATTGGGGAAGGCTTTCATTCTCCTGTTGTACCCTCTGGAAGAACCGAGCCTGCAGAGACCCCAGCAATGCAGTTTCTCCATAAATGGTTTCTAGAATCTGGACTACTTGCTCAAATGTCTGCCTTTGTTCAAATGGCCTCAATATCACCGTGGTCTTAGCATCCCCTTGTAATGTCAATATTGCTAGCTCTACTAGTACTTCTGGTGCGGTCTGGTACATTCGCTGTATCATTCGTATCTGTTCCACCCACATACTCACTGACATATTATTGCCATCAAATTTAGCTAACTGACTCATTATAGCCCCTGCTGGCATTCTTCCTCCAGCACCATTCTCCCGAACGGGTGCGTCACCGTCCATTCTGGTAAGCGGATCCTGCCGACTACGCCAATTTGTGAACCGAGAGCAAGGCAGGTGGTTTGGTCTCCGCAACCAGAAATGAACGCACACGCGGTAGTTCAAGAAAAGAATATATATTTACTATAAGTTAATAAAGGCTATTTGAAGGTAAAATGACAGGGATAAAGACAAGCAAAATATACAATATAGCATGAACAATTTCAAGGCAAATTCTGCAATGGTTTCTACTTTTACTCTGTCCAATTCTGCAGTATGGACACTGAATGAACAATATACTCAAAACTATCCCTAACTGACCCTGACATCACATTTGGGTGCACCCCCTTTTCCCCAGTGGTCCAGGTGGACCGCTTACAGTCTGTAGAAGCGCGCGGTGGGGCCCAAAGTCGTTCCTTTCTTTTATAGTGAAACGTCCTCTCCTCACTGTTATCAGGATCTTGGGAGAAATGAAGTCCTCTTTAACAGGGAAACCCAATGAATGCAATGTAATCCAACAGCAGATTCCACTCAGCACACTGACAGTCCTGCCGAATCCATACACTGAGCTGGGATGTAAGCCGGGGTTTAGCAGGTGCTGTCCAGTACATCAACAGCACTGCGAGTCTCTATCTGTGGTATCCATATACACAGTCACAATGTCAGTCTCACTGATCAGCCACTGAGTACAGTTCCTTTCACGTGGACTCACTAGTCCTGTTGTCTCTTTACACTCTGTTTGTCTCTGGACCAAGATACAGCTTAGCTGTACAGAAAAATCTCCACACCAGTTCAATACAACACTTGCTAAGATGGCTGCTGCTCTCTGTCTCGTCACTTCCTGCTTCTCTGCTCACATTCTGTCTGCAGAACAGGCAAGCTGACATAAAAGGGGGGTGAGTCACTCCAGCATCATGTCACAATTACAATGGCTGCTGTCTTAAAGGAACAGAATCACAGAAATACATTCAACATTAACAGTTTATACAGACAAATAAAGCTTAGGACAACATTGGCTGTCTCTTACATGTGCTGAAGAAGATGAAGCAGAATATTACTGTTTTCAGTATGCATTTCTGTCACACAGTGATACAGAGCTGTACAAAAACCTCCTTCCCCTTTATGTTTAGTGTCAGACATATAAGATGAGAACTGCTGCACCTGCTAGATACAAAGGCTGTCTGTTGTCTATATGAAAAAGCAAAACTCTGAATCACCTTAATGTGCTGCTATATCATAAGTGGCTAGAGATACAGACATAAAGTCTTCATTTTCTGTCCCCCTGACAACACTTAAGCGATATTCACACAGCAGTAAATATCAGCCGTTTTCTCACATCTTTGGGAAGCTGAGTTCAATTTCCCTAGCCTCACCCAGGACTGGTTACTGTCACACCTGTTCTCAAGCAAGGAAGCACTTAAAGAGGACCTTTCATGTCCTCATGTACAGTGGGGAAAAAAGTATTTAGTCAGTCACCAATTGCGCAAGTTCTCCCACTTAAAAAGATGAGGCCGGCCTGTAATTGTCATCATAGGTAGACCTCAACTATGAGAGACAAAATGAAAAAACATATTAAGAAAATCACATTGTCTGATTTTTAAAGAATTTATTTGCAAACTATGGTGGAAAATAAGTATTTGGTCACCTACAAACAAGCAAGATTTCTGTCTCTCACAGACCAGTAACTTCTTCTTTAAGAGGCTCCTCTGTCCTCCACTCATTACCTGTAGTAATGGCTCCTGTCTGACATTGTTATCAGTATAAAAGACACCTGTCCACAACCTCAGTCATACTCCAAACTCCACTATGGTGAAGACCTGTGGAAGGACACCAGAAAGAAAATTGTAGACCTGCACCAGGCTGGGAAGACTGAATCCGCAATAGGCAAGCAGCTTGGTGTGAAGAAATCAACTGTGGGAGCAATAATTAGAAAATGGAAGACATACAAGACCACTGATAATCTCCCTCCATCAGAGGCTCCACGCAAGATTTCACCCCGTGGGGTCAAAATGGTCACAAGAATGGTGAGCAAAAATCCCAGAACCACACGGGGGGACCTAGTGAATGAGCTGCAGAAAGCTGGGACTAACGTAACAAAGGCTACCGTCAGTAACACACTACGCCGCCAGGGACTCAGATCCTGCAGTGCCAGACGTGTCCCCCTGCTTAAGCCAGTACATATCGGGGCCCGTCTGAAGTTTGCTAGAGAGCATTTGGATGTTCCAGAAGAGTATTGGGAGAATGTCATATGGTCAGATGAAACCAAAGTAGAACTGTTTGGTAGAAACACAAGTCGTCGTGTTTGGAGGAGAGTGAATGCTGAGTTGCATCCAAAGAACACCATACCTACTGTGAAGCATGGGGGTGGCAACATCATGCTTTGGGGCTGTTTCTCTGCAAAGGGACCAGGACGACTGTACATGAAAGAATGAATGGGGCCATGTATTGTGAGATTTTTAATGCAAACCTCCTTCCATCCGCAAGGGCATTGAAGATGAAACGTGGCTGGGTCTTTCAGCATGACAATGATCCCAAGCACACCAACTGGGCAACGAAGGAGCGGCTTCATAAGAAGCATTTCAAGGTCCTGGAGTCGCCTATCCAGTCTCCAGATCTCAACCCCATAGAAAACCTTTGGAGGGAGTTGAAAGTCCGTGTTGCCCAGCGACAACCACAAAACATCACTGCTCTAGAGGAGATCTGCATGGAGGAATGGGCCAACATACCAGCAACAGTGTGTGCCAACCTTGTGAAGACTTACAGAAAATGTTTGACCTTTGTCATTGCCAACAAAGGATATATAACAAAGTATTGAGATGAACTTTTGTTTTTGACCAAATACTTATTTTCCACCATAATTTGCAAATAAATTCTTAAAAAATCAGATAATGTGATTTTCTGGATTTGTTTTCTTATTTTGTCTCTCATAGTTGAGGTCTACCTATGATGACAATTACAGGCCTCTCTCATCTTTTTAAGTGGGAGAACTTGCACAAGTGGTGGCTGACTAAATACTTTTTTTCCCCACTGTATATGCTGTTTTACATACCGCTAGAAAGCCGACAGCGCGCTGAATTCAGCGCAATGCTGGCTTTCCCAGTATGTGCCCCGCTGCTAGAGAAATCGGCGGTGTTAGTTTCATGGTTTACAGTCTAGCTGCGCTGTGAGAAAACCCTCCCTGACAGTTCTCATTCATAGACTTGTACTGGGGGTGGTCGTTCTTCCCAGCTTATCGTCATCGCCGGGCAGTAAGGAACGCCCCCTCTGACAGTACAGTACAGTACAGAGAGAGGGGGCGTTCCTTAACGCCTGGCGATGACGCTGAGCTGTGAGGAATGCCCCCCCAGTACAAGTCTATGAACGAGAACTGTCAGGGAGGGCGTTCTGCACAGCGCAGCTAGACTGTCAGGAACGCCCTTCTGACAGTAAACCGTGAAACTATCACCGTCGATTTCTCCAGCCCCGGGGCACATACTGGGAAATTCAGCGCGCTGTCAGCTTTCTAGTGGTATGTAAAACAACATATACATGAGGACGTGAAAGGTCCTCTTTAAATAGGACCTGCCTGACAAAGTGAAGTAGACCAAAATATCATCAGAAGCTAGACATCATGGGGAGATCCAAAGAAATTCAGGAACAAATGAGAAACAAAGTAATTGAGATCTGTTAGTCTGGAAAAAGTTATAAAGCCACCTCTAAAGCTTTGGGACTCAAGAGAACCACAGTGAGATCCATTATCTACAAATGGAGAAAACATGAAACTGTGGTGAACCTTCCCAGGAATGGCCAGCCATCCAAAATTACCCCAAGAGCGCAGCAATGACTCAGCAATGACTCATCCAAGAGGTCACAAAACACCCCTCAACAGCATCCAAAGAACTTCAGGCCTCACTTGCCTCAGTTAAGGTCAGTGTTCATGACTTCACCATAAGAAACAGACTATGCAAAAATGGCCTGCACTGGTAAGCAAAAAGAACATAAAGGCTCATCTCAGTTTTGCCAGAAAGCATCTTGATCCCCAAGACTTTTGGGAGAAGATTGTGTGGACTAACGAGACAAAAGTTGAACTCTTTGGAAGGTCCCATTACATCTGGCATAGAAGCAACACAGCATTTCATAAAAGGAACAGCATACCAACAGTATAACATGATGGCGGTAGTCATGGTCTGGGGCTGTTTTGTAGATTCAGAACATGGAAGACTTGCTGTGATAAATGGAACCATGACTTCTGCTGTCTACCAACAAATCCTGAAGGAGAATGTCAGGCCATTTGTTTGTGACCTCAAGCTGAACAGGGCTGCTTTAATCATAGCGCCAACGGTGCACTTGCATTGGGCCCTATGGTAGCGGGGGCCTGTTGGGACAGCGGGACAGTCCTACATATGCTGTTCCGCAGTTTTGGGCTGTCCCAGCTGCATACAATAAAGAAGCTGCTCTGCTCCCTGCTTCATCATTCTTTCCCTCTCTTCGATGGGAGCTGCACACACGATGTGATCACGTCACTTACATCGCGCCTGCATCTCCCTGAAGACTCTGGACCCAGACAGCAGGGGAATGAGGAGAGGTGAGTGTTTGTGTTTTTTTTTTTTTTGTGGTAGGAGAGGGAGATTAAACTGTAGGGGCAACTGTAGGGCTATGAAGATGACCTTGAATTCATTTTAAAGATGAGAATCTCATCTTTAAAATGATACCAAGATCATCATGATAGCCCTTACAGATGCAGAGCGATTCGCTGGAGATCTCAATTCCCGACAACATAATAACAACATTGTTTTACAGTGCTGGCCAAAAGTATTGGCACCCCTGCAATCACAAATGCTTTGGTAATAATATCTTCATTTAATTTGTCGTCAATGGAAAACCACAAAAATAATTGTCAAAAAGCCAAATTGGATATAATTCCACACCAAACATAAAAAAGGGGGTGGACAAAAGTATTGGCACCCTTTGAAAAATCATGTGATGCTTCTCTAATTTGTGTAATTAACAGCACCTGTTACTTACCTGTGGCACATAACATTTGGGCATTACTGTATATGTATCTTCACTTTTACACATTGGATCCAATTGGGTAGGTACTGTCTAACGGAGGCCGAGGTTGTGGTCAGGCTAAAAGCCAAGTGCCTAAGGGGGCCATTATCTATTCTGTCAGCACTATAAATGACATATAATGATTGAAGGCCCAGATAAAGGGATTGTCTCACAAACATTATTACATATTATATTATTACATATTACATATTATTACATATTACATATTATTACATATTACATGCAGTTTCTGTCACCTCCAGCAATGACCAGTTATCATCAGAGGATGTGCATTGGCTTACCACTGGGGAAATGCAGCATTGCATGACAGTCACTCAGATAAATGGTCACACAGATAGATGACAAGTGGGTGATCGCTGGGTCTGAGTTCTGGGACCTCTACTGATCACAAGGGTGATGTCCTACAGTCTTAGTGTTCATGTGCAGATAAACAGTGGATGTTCTGTGAATTGAAGCTTTCCAAGGGTTTGTTAGCATCCTGCAACATTGTGCTGAATTGGTTTTATGGGAAATTGGAGTCCTTAACCTAGTTTGAGATAAGTTAAGGCTGGACACATCTGCAGGTTTTCTGCTACAGGCTGGTCCAGGTCCACATGAGGCATCTACATGTCTATAGCTGTAACCTTCTGATTAAATGATGTCTAAGCCCTATGGAGATGTCCCTGCATGTAGAGTCAGCACTACAACACCATGATATGTACATTGTGCCCGTCCCCTCGTTTCATCTTCTTTCCCTCTGATATACAGTAGAGAACACCTGTGTCCTAGCTTTAGTCTTGCAGCTCTATCCAGACCTGTGCCTGCTCATTCACTTAGATACAATAAGGGAATACTAATAAGCTCAATGGGCAAATGCATAAAAAATAAATCTGACCCTGGACTTTCTATTGGTTAGACCATTCACCAACAACAATAACACCTTCATTTGCAGCTATAATTGTATCATCTTTAATCTGCAAAAAGTCTGTTTCTATGTCATACATCATGTAGGAGAAATGTAGTAGGTGGTTTGTTATTAAAACCAATAGATGTCACTTTGTGGGCTCCTTACTCATTTTTAGAATTTGAGCGAACCGACTTGTACAGAGCCGGGCTCAAACTGAATATTCTAAATAAAATTTTTTTTTTTTACTAAACTGAACAAATGAAGGTTCATTTTAGGCGAACTAAAATGGCTGCCTCATTATACTTTTGGGTCTCTTCAGACACCAGAGTATAATAGGTGGAGGCCCAGGGGAGATGAAAAAAAAATCAAAAAACCATTCATCCTCACCTTCCCTTACCTCTTTTGGGCCTCCTCACAGTGTCTGGAGCTCTCCGGGTAATGTCATGTGCCCAGGGTCACCGCTGAGGCCTGGGAAGATCTGAACTTTATGCACAATGTACACATTACTGATATTCACACACACACACATATATATATATATATATATATATATATGTAACATGATCATGTCTGTAATTCCCTAATATATCTAGACTGGTAAAGAACAGACAGATTCTTCATTTGCCTTTTCTGTTCTTTTAGAGAGTTTTGTTGTTGTTTCTCCTAATGTAATGACTGAGTAGAAGATTTCTTACATAAATGTGTATATACTGATCCTGTAGTTACTGTTCTGCTCTTCTCCCTTGTCTTTCCCTTTCTTCTACTTTTCTGAGGTTAGATAGAGGATGGGGCAGATGAATAGGAGTAATACACGACTGCATCACATTTTACAGGGTTTACACATATAAGGAATAGATAGTTGGAAAGTATGCGCTCCGAGGAGGAAACCACTAGTTGTAATATATACAGGTTAATCCTCAGTTATTCCTCAATAGTTGAGGATTTTAACCAAACCAGCCAGGTGAAATAGTTCGTATTATGGGATCTAATAAATCAGGATCGCATTCAAACTGGGGTTGCCGGCTATCCCAGGGATTGGAGCCGCTAGTGAAAGATAGGTATAGCTGGAACAACTGTTCCCAATAAAATCCCAGGATTTGCGCTCCTCTAGGACAAACCACAAATGGTCACAGGGTGAGGATAGTTCAAGCTTTATTAGGATAACGCTTTTCGGGGTTTACAGCGTTCAGGAGAGCGCACCCCTTCATCAGATCTACATAAATAATAATAAAAGATAGAACAAAAACATATATTTCATTCACAATCAATAAAATAGTGGTAAAACACAAGAAAAACATATAAAATATATAATATAAAATCATAATATAATCAGATGATAAAAAATCTAACTGTTGGTTACATTGTCAACAGACTTGTTGCTTTATAGCCTCCTATGTTAAATCACAGATTATATCTGTATATATGTGTGTGTATATATATATACACTGTATATATTATTTCATGCTGGGGGGAAGTATATACATTGTATGTCAGATATAAATAAATTTATATGAATAAGTTAGAGGCCACAAAAACATTGTGGATAAAAAGATACAATGCATGTATTTATATAAAAGGTATTCACAATGATAAGCCTCTTTCCTCTTGGCTATGTCACCATCTTTACTATATATATTGCTATACGTGCTAACCACATGTACTTACACAATGGGCATTTACAGAGATAAGCCCCTTTCTTTTTACTTATGCCACCATTATCATTATGTACAATATATATTGTTGTATCTACTAAAATAGACATTTTATTTATATAAGAGGTTCCTTCTAAATATCTATCAACTAGCATGTTATTACTTCGCTTTTAGTCACTATACAGTGCTGGCCAAAAGTATTGGCACCCCTGCAATTCTGTCAGATAATACTCAATTTCTTCCAGAAAATGATTGCAATCACAAATGCTTTGGTAATAATATCTTCATTTATTTTGCTTGCAATGAAAAAACACAAAAGAGAATGAAAAAAAAAAGTCAAATCATTGATCATTTTACACAAAACTCCAAAAATGGGCCGGACAAAAGTATTGGCACCCTCAGCCTAATACTTGGTAGCACAACCTTTAGACAAAATAACTGCGAACAACCGCTTCCGGTAACCATCAATGAGTTTCTTACAATGCTCTGCTGGAATTTTAGACCATTCTTCTTTGGCAAATTTCTCCAGGTCCCTGAGATGTGAAGGGTGCCTTCTCCAAACTGCCATTTTTAGATCTCTCCACAGGTGTTCTATGGGATTCAGGTCTGGACTCATTGCTGGCCACTTTAGAAGTCTCCAGTGCTTTCTCTCAAACCATTTTCTAGTGCTTTTTGAAGTGTGTTTTGGATCATTGTCCTGCGGGAAGACCCATGACCTCTGAGGGAGACCCAGCTTTCTCACACTGGGCCCTACATTATGCTGCAAAATTTGTTGGTAGTCTTCAGACTTCATAATGCCATGCACACGGTCAAGCAGTCCAGTGCCAGAGGCAGCAAAGCAACCCCAAAACATCAGGGAACCTCCGCCATGTTTGACTGTAGGGACCGTGTTCTTTTCTTTGAAGGCCTCTTTTTTTTTTCCTGTAAACTCTATGTTGATGCCATTTCCCAAAAAGCTCTACTTTTGTCTCATGTGACCAGAGAACATTCTTCCAAAAAGTTTTTGGCTTTCTCAGGTAAGTTTTGGCAAACTCCAGCCTGGCTTTTTTATGTCTCTGGGTCAGAAGTGGGGTCTTCCTGGGTATCCTATCATAGAGTCCCTTTTCATTCAGACGCCGACGGACAGTACGGGTGACACTGTTGTACCCTCGGACTGCAGGGCAGCTAGAACTTGTTTGGATGTTAGTCGAGGTTCTTTAGCCACCATCTGCACAATCTTTCGTTGAAATCTCTCGTCAATTTTTCTTTTCCGTCCACATCTAGGGAGGTTAGCCACAGTGCCATGGGCTTTAAACTTCTTCATGACACTGCGCACGGTAGACACAGGAACATTCAGGTCTTTGGAGATGGACTTGTAGCCTTGAGATTGCTCATGCTTCCTCACAATTTTGCTTCTCAAGTCCTCAGACAGTTCTTTGGTCTTCTTTCTTTTCTCCATGCTCAATGTGGTACACACAAGGACACAGGACAGAGGTTGAGTCAACTTTAATCCATTTCAACTGGCTGCAAGTGTGATTTAGTTATTGCCACCACCTGTTATGTGCCACAGGTAAGTAACAGGTGCTGTTAATTACACAAATTAGAGAAGCATGACATGATTTTTCAAAGGGTGCCAATACTTTTGTCCACCCCTTTTTTATGTTTGGTGTGGAATTATATCCAATTTGGCTTTTTGACAATTATTTTTGTGGTTTTCCATTGACGACAAATTAAATGAAGATATTATTACCAAAGCATTCGTGATTGCAATCATTTTCTGGAAGAAATTGAGTATTATCTGACAGAATTTCAGGGGTGCCAATACTTTTGGCCAGCACTGTATTTATGTCATAGGACAAACTTGATGCTTAGAAAGATTTGGTTCACCTACTAGAATATTTATTTTCTTTTGGGGTCATCCATTATGATCCAGCATCATCCCCGAAATAGAAAGTTTGACTTCTACAATCTTAAGAAACAATAGATGAAAAAAAAATGAATAGATATAATTTTGTCTCTGAGAATATTTCTGAGAACAATAAGGAGATCGGAGATGAGGAAATAATTTGGGATTCTTTCTAATAATATTTTCTTGCAGTAAGATCCAGATGACTGGTCAGTGACACCCGGCACAATGTCCATGTCTCCTGCGTTACATCTCTGCTCTCAGGGGACATCTCCTCCAGGGATTACAGCTGTATATAGGAGACATTGTCCAGGGGACATCTCTATAGTCTATAGTGGCCATCAGTCCAGGGAGATGGAGATGGGTTTACAGGGAGTATTACTGGGTCTAATCCTTGTCCTCATTCATGGTGAGAGGTTGGTGAGATGATGGACAGGACAGTAGTAGAGATAACACAGCACAATGAAGCTAGAGTTACACCTAAAAAGTGGTTACCCGCGGAAACCTGCGGACCCCATAGACTTTAATAGGGTCGCTGGGTTTCTGCCCGGTTTTTGTCTGAAAAGGGCGAAACATGCGCTTTTCTCTCTGCATTTTTTAAGTGAATCCGCGAACAGAGTACAAGCACTGGTGTGAACACAGCCTTTGGTGACATTAACACTAACACTTATGTTTTCTGGATCATTCCTTACAATCCTGTGGACAGATCATAAAGAGACCATCTCCAGATCTCATCACTGATAATCTAATCTCTATACAGCGCCCACATGAGCCCAGAATCCTCCACTACAATCCAATCTATCAGACTTTTACCTTTGTCTCCAGATCTCCATATACACACATACTGTATATACTGTATATCCTCAGTACTGTAAAGTACAAGTGAATCTCACATCATTTATCTACAGATATTCACTACTGTTAAGCACAAGTCACTTCTTACTAAGTAGACACATAGATCTGCAGAGGAGATGTGTACAGAAAATAATCGGACTATTGGTAACATTGCTTCATTCTTGTCAGTTTGGGTTTTACCCTGTTAGTCAACCCTTGGAGCTGTCCGGTGCTGAATCACTAGGGACGGGGATGAGACTCTTATTAGTTGGGCAGCCAAACATATAGATGTATGTAAAGCCCATACAATATCACATGTATACCCCAGAATGACAGATATTACAGATGGAGCAGAGATGTCTTCCTCCCATGGCCTATCATGCCTTACCTGACATTATTCCATGTCTGATGAAGGTTACATTGTGCCAATCGGAACGTTACATATGTTTTGCACTGTATATCACAATAAATGGACTGACAAGACAATGGGAACAGTCAGGGAGAAAGAGAAATCTCTACTCATTGTATTAAGTGCTAAACATTTCCTAGTTTATAGAATGTGACAGCGAGGAGAAGACACTTTATATAGATAGAAGAAGGGAAATCTGTGACTAGGACTGGAGCAGTGTCATCTACATGTCATGTCATCTGGAGGATTTCCATATTTCCTGTGTTACATCATCTCTCAGACTATTCCCTGGAGATTTCATGTGATATAAATAAGACATGAAACCAATGATCTGTGTCTGTGAGCGTCCAGAACAATGAAGATGGTTTCCCTGAGATATCTGCTCTGTGTGCTGTATCTTTACATACAAGGTAATGTCCAGTGAGGTTTCTACTATGTGGGATAGATGAGAAGAAATAGGACATGACTGTATACGTGTAGTAAGAGGAGAATGATCACATGTCATTTCTAGCAATGATTCTCACCATTATCTCTTCTCTTTCTGCCCCAAGTTTCCAGCGGACGGATCACATTGACCCAATCTCCAGATCTCACTGTGTCCCCAGGAGATACAGCCACCATCTCATGTCAATGCAGTGAAAGTCCATATCACAGTAGCAATGACAAGGATCTCATAGCCTGGTACCAACAGAAAACCTGGGCAGTCTCCAAAACTTCTCATCTTTTTTGAAAAAATCCAACAATCTGGAATCCCAGACCGGTTCACTGGATCTGGATCTGGAACTTCATTCTCTCTTACAATCCCACCAGTGAGAGAAGACGGGATTTTTGCCCAGCAGATTATTACTGTCAGCAGTATACAGTCATGGCCAAAAGTTTTGAGAATGATACAAATATTAATTTTTACAAAGTCTACTGCTTCAGTTTTTTTAAAGGGAAATTGGTAAAACCCCAGAAATTTTTAAAAAGTGATGAGTTTTAAAAAAAATTTACTTGCAAAGTCAATATTTGCCTAGAAAATGAACTTTATCCCCCAAAACACATTTCAACATCATTGTTGCCCAGCCCTGCCTTAAACGTTCAGGACCACCTAACATCGTTTCAGTGATTGCTCCCATTAACACAGGTGTGGGTGTTGATGAGGACAGGGCTGGAAAAAAATCTGTCATGATTAAGAAAAAAAGACACCACTGGACACTTTAAAAGGAGGCTGGTGCTTGCCATCATTGTTTCTCTTCTGTTAACCATGGTTATCTCTAAAGAAACACATGCAGGCATCATTGCACTGCACAAAAATGGCCTAACTGGGAAGAGTATTGCAGCTAGAAAGATTGCACCTGCCCAGTCAACAATCTATCGCATCATGAAGAACTTCAAGGAGAGAGGCGGCCAAAAGCAGGGCGCCCAAAAACCCAAGGGGACCGGTCCACTAGGCAAACAAGGGGAAAGGGGGGGGGGGGGGGGGGGGGGGGGGGGGGTGTTTCAGCTGCGGGATCGGGACTACCAGCAGTGCAGAGCGTGCTGAGGAATGGCAGCAGGCAGGTGTGAGTGGAGCTGCGCGCAGTGTGAGGGGGGGAGGGGGGGGGAGGGGGGGGGGGGAGGGGGGGGGGGAAAAAAAGAACACTTCTCTCCAGAAATAACATCAGGGACAGACTGATATTCTGCAAAAGGTACAGGGAGGGGACGGCTGAGGACTGGGGTAAAGTCATTTTCTCTGATGAATCCCCTTTTCGATTGTTTGGAACATCTGGAAAAGAGCTCGAATACTCGGAGAAGAAGAGGTGGGGGCGCTCACCACCAGTCTTGTCTCATGCCAACTGTAAAGCATCCTGAAACCATTCATGTGTGGGGTTGCTTCTCAGCCAAGGGAATCGGCTCTCTCACAGTCTTGCCTAAAAACACAGCCATGAATAAAGAATGGTACCAGAATGTCCTCCAAGAGCAACTTCTCCCAACCGTCCAAGAGCAGTTTGGCGCTCAACAATGCCTTTTCCAGCATGATGGAGCACCTTGCCATAAAGCAAAGGTGATAACTAAATGGCTCAGGGAACAAAACATAGAGATGTGGGGTCCATGGCCTAGAAACAAACTCCCCAGATCTTAATCCCATTGAGAACTTGTGGTCAATCATCAAGAGACGGGTGGACAAACAAAAACCAACAAATTCAGACAAAATTAAAGCATTGATTCTGCAAGAATGGACTGCTATCAGTCAGGATTTGGTCCAGAAGTTGATTGAGAGCATGCCAGGGAGAATTGCAGAGGTCCTGAAGAAGAAGGGTCAACACTGCAAATATTGACTTGCTGCATTAACTCATTCTAACTGTCAATATAAGCTTCTGTTACTCATAATATGAATGCAATTCTATTTCTGTATGTGATAAAAACATCTGACAAACACACATAAAAACCAGAGGGCAGCAGATCATGTGAAAATATAATATTTGTGTCATTCTCAAAACTTTTGGCCATGACTGTACATATCTTCCTCTCACACAGTGATACAGAGCCGTACAAAAACCTCCTTCCTCATTTACCATTATATCACTATATAAAGCTTCATACACAGTAACAGAAGAAACTCTCAGAGCATTCAGTGGTTTATCACTTCTCTTGTATTTCTATGTAAATTTCCTTTTACTGTTGTTACTGTATATACTTGTAACACAACATGGGTGGTGATAACATGAAGATGTAGAGAAGTTTAACATTATACAGATAACACACATGTGCTGTCAATTTTTGAAAAATGAGCGTGCATCCCTCCAGACCTACCTATACACAATGTCCAACCAGACCGTGATAACGCCAGAGAACAATGCCCATAACCACAGGAGGTTGAACTTTATGTCAATAATCAACTCCGGGAACGGACGGACCCGAGATTGTAGCCGCCAACATGCAAGACTAAAACATCAAGAGTCCGGTCCAGTGAAGTGGTGGAACTTTATGGTTACAGAACTGTTATAAAAAACTTAAGCATCAAGGTAACCGCTAGCCTCGCGATGATGCAACCGACATCCCTAGCAGCTCAGGACAAACGTAGGACCGAAACCTCACCGATTGCTACCTACCAATGCAACGCACAACATCATCCCCCAAACCATGAGTAGCTTCTTCCATTGGAGCCTCGAAAGAGTGGCCCCCATAACTGGAAAGCAAAAACCCTTATGGGTGAGAAGTGGCATGTCACAACACCGAGCGTGCATTCCATACCTTTGCAGGCACTGAACCAGTCACATATTGGAGCTCGGCACTGCAAGCAAAACTACTCTACGCCCACAGCCTCCTAAGTCCATTTTTGATCTCCGTATGACTTACTTAACCCAGTTCGTATACAAGCTGACGTTGTACTTCCTTAACCAACCTGCTTTAGTGGTGCTTAGGCATATGAATTCCCGCAGGTGCATGGCTCTGAAAAAGGCCCAAGAAGAAGCCAACCAAAAAAGAGGTGCCTCGTCCGATAAACAGCACACAGAATCTACGTGTGTACCCAACGTTACAAGCAGGGAGAAAGACACTGGACGATGCTGATTCAACACAGTTGAAAGTATTTATTTGGGGAACTAACCAGCTGATCCTTCTACAATGCCCAAGTAACCATAAATGCCTGGTTTTGTCATCTATGCCACTAACTTCCATGCCAAAAGCCTTCTAACCAGTCCACCCATCAAGGCCAAGTATCCCCATATGCTGTCCACATACCCTTTGCCAGTGATGCCGCGATTAGTCCCCCTGTGGCCCGAATGGCAGATTCCAAAGTTCTGTTAGACACAGCACTCCAATCTTGTCTGTTCCGGGGGCCAACTATTGGAAATGATCCCCACTGTAGACAACGCATCAGCAATACAGTTCTCCACAACTGGTACATAAACTGCCACAACCCACGCATTGAGTGAAAGACAGACAAGAACCAAGTGCTAAATCAGACGGACCATTGATGCCAAAGAGGCTGACAATTCATTGATCACCAACACTATGGCCATATTATCACAATGGAAACTTATTTTCTTGTTTGTGAACCTGTCCCCCCACACAATAATGGGAAACAATTAGAGAAAGGCAACATGTTTGACTAAACCTACAGTTTTCCAACACTCCAGCCACTGACCTGCAAAACATTTTCCCTGGAAATATATGCCAAAACCCAGTCCACCAGCCATATCCTTGAAAAGGTCTAAATCCGGGGCCGCAACTGCGTCCTCGAACACCAGTGACTTCCCATTATAGGTCTCTAAAAGGTTGCCCGCACCGCCAGGTCATCACGTAATTCCCTTCACAAACTAACAAAGTGGTACAGCGTTGTAACGTCTACCATCATGGCCGCCAAGCGTATGTAGAATATACTCCCCATTGGCATAATTCTGCAGGTGAAGTTGAGCTTCCCAAGGAGAGATTGGAGCTCTTTCAGGGTTACCTTTTTTAATTGTCTGGCTCTAAAAACCTCAGTCTTTAGACCTTCTAACTTTTCTGCATTTCATGGCCAGTGCATTGATCTTAATGCCCAAAAAGTAAAAGTTCGTCACTGGCCCTTCTGTCTTGTCAGCTGACAATGGGATCCAGAAACGCCTAGTAACACTTTCTAATGTGTGCAGAAGCAAAGAACAGGCATTCAATCTCGCGGGCCTGAGACATAAAAAGCCATTGTGGTAGTGAATACAAGAAGCCGAGCCTCCTTCTTTACCACACACTCGACAAACGTTCTAAATGTTTTGAAATTTGCAGAAGACAAAGAGTAGCCGATGGGCAAACAGCGAACCACCAAAAACGAACTAAAATATGCATACTGTTCGGATGAACTGGCAATAACCTAAACTATAACCTTTCTGTAACAAGTGGTGGAAACTCATAAGCTGAATGTAAATATTTTAAACAGGTAGAACATATAACATCCATGAACTGTATATGAAAACCATACCGGAAATCACTGTGAAGCAAACATGTCGCTGCTATATCAGGGTAGTCATTTAGGTAAAGGAGCATCACGTCCAAACAAACTGGTGTCACCCCTTTTTCCAGCTCTGTCACTTCCATTTTCCTCCCCTTTGTAGCAGCATGAAGCTCCATGTGATCCTCCACAAGCTCATGCTTGAACTTGTATCTGGCCCCAAATTTGCAGCCGTCTTTATTGAAGGCAAAATACAACCCTCTACGAGATGCTATCTAGCGTCTGGAATGGTCAGGAACCCTGGTTCCTGCGTGAAAGGGCTGATCTGACACTCACACCCACACTGGCGCGGTCTCTCTTAACAACAGGGCGATGTCCTTATGATCCCAGCAAATACTGGATCGCACTAATATAGCATTCATATAGCAAAATATCACCAAGCAATTCTAGGGCGCCTTTTCACCAATTATACTGGCCAGGCAAAGGTTTGTAACCAATTGGAGAGAGTACGCGGTATTAGCCAATACCTTCTTTTCTCCTCATCTGTCTTCTTGGAATCATCCTTTTTAACATGGTTTAAGTTGAAACGCTGCAGAGGAAGAAGTGAAAAAATTTCCATATATTCTCCTCTCCATATTTTCTCCTGTGTCCCATGGCTCCCAGGGGCCCTTCAAAACAAACATAAACCTCACCTTTTGCGCTATCATCTAAAGCATGCAAGTCTTTTTCCTTCTCTTTCTCCCTTCAGTACCTGCCGTCCCCATTTCTGAAGCTGCAGCCGCCAAGCTCGTGCCTGCCGTCACTTGACCGATGGACACACCCACCGACTTTTCCCCACTCACCCCAGTGTGACCATTGCCTCCCAAAACCAAAGGCACTGGTGAACTGGTAAGGCCAGGTCCTGGCCCCATCCATGCCGCCAATGGGGGATACCTTTGCATATTAGCTTCACTGTCTGACTAGTATTTCAATGACATCTCTATCCACCTCAACAGACTAATACCCCGATGCGTGAATAGGTAGTAGAGACGAGATAGGAGAAACAAAAATTGCTGTAATCTCATCTGACTGCCTGGGCGCTGTTGTCAGTCAATGTTTACAGATCCTGATGTACTCTAACTGATGTGGAAGGGAAGGAGGATCGTTTGCAGGTAAAGGAGCAGAAGGCCCAGCAACAACTAGGATGTCACTGGCTGCAGGTGCAGTAGTAACAATGCTGCTTCAGACGATGGTGCCCGGATTGGCTGTCTGCCATCCACTAGAAGGGGAACGCTGGGAGTTCTGTGTCTGCAGCCTACGGTTGGAGGCAGGGGTCCTGCCACGCTGGGTGTCTTCTCCTCTGCTGGGCTCTCCTGCAGAGGACACTGAACCTGGTCCTGCATGTGTGGCATGTTGGGAGGGAGGAGGTGTTGCCAATTCCCTCTGTTGTAGGCCCCACTGCACTGCCGGATTCCTACCTGAGTGGGACCACCATGAGGAGGATGCCTGTTTCCCACTCCAGAGGGTCCCTGGAGGGGCTCTTCAGAGCTCAACCGTGGCGAGTCCTCCTTGATTGGCATGGAGAAGAAGGAGGCCGAGCAGATGTCTCCCCCAACACCTGCAATAGTCTCTGAAGCTGGGACCGAAGCCAGTCAGGATCCCTATGTAATGCTAAAAACCAAAAAGACTGCCCTTGATAAAATGGCTGACAAGATGTTTATAGAAGCCAAGTCATGTAACCTTAATTTCAACTCTGTATGAGATAGTGTCTAGATAGGCAGAAAGCCAGATCAAAGTTCAAACTCTGTTTGAACTTAATGTCTACATAAGACATAGGAGTCAGCTCAAAGTTCAACTCTGTTTGAGCTAGTGTTTACATGGATATAAAACGAGCTTAAAGTATTAACTTTGTATGAGCTAATGTCTACAATAGACTTACAAACCAGCTTAAAGATTAACGCTGTATGAAGCATACGTGTCACAAGACATATTCTGGTGAAAATTGGCCTCTTTCGCAAGAATGTGAGCTTGGAGATGAGTAAAGCCTTATAGAGGTGTATACACTTCTGTAACCACCCACTCTATGACCACACAAAGGGTATATAAAGATGGATGATATCCCCTAGCTAGTTGTTGCAATCTGGACAGCAGTGATTGAGGACGCCTGGTGCTGCTTGATGACCTGTCACAATGGCTGGGTGATATTTTCCTGAAGATACCTTGATCGGAATTCATCAATGAAGCTGGGCAGTGTTGTAAGTGTTAATTATATCACACACTTTGATTACGTTTGATTACCTTGCCATACCTGCTGTATTGCAAGTTTGATTATATCATACTTTGATTAACTTGCTATACCTGCTGTATTGCAAGTTTGATTACATCACAGTTTGATTAAGTTTGCTTACCTTGCCATACCTGCTGTATTGCAAGTTTGATTATATCATACTTTGATTAACTTGCTATACCTGCTGTATTGCAAGTTTGATTATATCACAGTTTGATTAAGTTTGCTTACCTTGCCATACCTGCTGTATTGCAAGTTTGATTATATCATACTTTGATTAACTTGCTATACCTGCTGTATTGCAAGTTTGATTATATCACAGTTTGATTAAGTTTGCTTACCTTGCTATACCTGCTGTATTGCAAGTTTGATTATATCACAGTTTGATTGACTTTGATATTTGATTATACCTTGCTTTATTGCAAGGGTTGATTTGCTATACCTTCTAATATCTGTTATACTTTTCCTTGTTGTAAGACCTTTTGATATCTTCTTATACTCTTCTTAATAAAATGTTAAGCTATTGGGGGATAGTCCAGTGTTTTATTCTATAACTTTATTCTATTACACGGAATCCAAAGAATCTTTTCATTTGGCAAAACACCCTATCAGCGGCAAGCGCCCGGAGCTGAGAGAGGACGGCCTCCATCTCAATTATGAGGTCAGTGCAGCACAAAACAAAGACAGAGCAGGTTTTTGTTATTTTGTGTGCCACTGCCTCTGAGAACTGGACTTTTCTGAGAACCATTGAAAGCGCAGGCGACAGTTTATAAAAAGCCCACCTCTCCACTAGCATGCCCCTGTTTCCTTCCCATCTGCCATCTAGTGCACCACCACGGCCCTCAATATTTAACCCTTTCCAGCGCCTCCTCCACCTTGTCATGCAGCTTTGTCATGTGACTCTAGTAGAGATCTACAGTCCACAACCTATGTCAGGAGATAGAGGGGTCATTGTAACATGGACATATCTGTAAAGGGGAGACATGACATAAAGTAATAGCATATCACTAGTGTATGTCATCACTTTCTGTCTGGAGGGGGTCAGACTGCCAGGACCCCATGATCCTCAGAATGAAGGGGGCGCAGTACTGCTTTAGGGCTGTAGCAGGTGTGAATACTGTTGTACATGGAGAAGCTACAACAATGTTCTGTACAATCTCAGGATCTGTGGTGGTCTCAGCAGCTTTGTGAGGTGTTTGCATCTTCCCTTTTCTGCCTGACTCTTTTCTATCCAGTATAAGACATGGCTGTTTATTAGGATTATATATGTTACATCCCTTTATCCTCTCCACTGCTGTTCCTCTCCACCTCTTTGTTAATGCGAAGTTGCCATCTATCTATTTCTAGCACCAGACAGAAGACACATTACATGTGACACTTATCCCTATGACCAGCAATATACTGAAGAAAAAGTAACATTTGTTCTTTATATACTACAAGAGTGTCATCTTGTGGACAAGTAAGAGATTGCTGACTAACATATTTTGTGTTATACTTGACACATGGCAGAGTTTTAGGAATGCTATGTGGTTGGTATTAAAGGGGGCTTATGAATCGTGGCAAGCAGTGGTGTAACTATGGCTGGGCCCTAAGGCGAACATTTGACATACCCCCCCAGCAACCGCCCCTCCGCATAAATCGCATTCCTGTACACACTATTATGCCCAATAGCGGCCCCTGCACACACTATTATGTCCCACAGTGGCCCCTGAACACAGTATTATGCCCTATAGTGGCCCCTGTATACAGTATTATGCCCCATAGTGGCCCCTGCACACAGAATTATGCCCCATAGTGGCCCCTGCACACAGAATTATGCCCCATAGTGGCCCCTGCACACAGTATAATGCCCCATAGTGGCCCCTGCACACACTATTATGACCCATAGTGGCCCCTTTACATAGTATTATGCCCCATTGTGGACCCCAGAGTATAATGATCGGAGCCCCAGGGAGGATACAAACATAAAAAACAATGTTACTTACCTCTCACTGGCTCCGGTGCACTCCTCTACTTTCGGCCCTGTTCAATGTAGGACCAGACGTCACATGAGCCAGTCCGACGTTGCGACGCATAATGACGTCACCAAACAGGCCCGAAGCCTGTCGGATTCCAGGAAAGTTAAGTAGCATTGTTTTTTATGTTCCCTCACCTCCCTTGGGCCTCCGATCTTTATACTCTTGGGTCTGAAAATACTCCAGAAGATAATGATAGCAGTGTTTATGGTAAGCACAGGCGGTTGTGACAGGAGCGGGGATCGGTAAGTAAATAGGGCCCATTACCTCTGGAGTTACACTAGCAGGTAACGGCCTATTAAATGTCCCGGACCCTGTGGCTGCTGCTCCCATTGCCACTGGTGGCAAGTTTAGAGAGACACATTAGCCCCGACACCATCGCCTCTCATATTTGCTGGCCTGATACCCCACTTATACATCATCATGGTGGAGCCTACCCAGAACTGTGGGGAAAACGGAATAACTTCAAGATCCAAGAACTCTTTATTAATAATAAGACACCTGAAGTGGAGACTCGAGACTGTTTACCGGTGTTTCATTGTCAGATCTGCATAAGTCACACATCAGGGCCTGCATAGACAGAGTCTTATAAAAGTTTTCCCTGCTGTCCCAACTAACACCATCGGAAAAAGTATTTGCTTACAAAACATTCTGAGAAATACATTCTCTCCTTATAAACTATATAGAGCTCATCTATATATAGGGGCTCATCTGCTTATGCAGAGCATTTCATGTGACCTACACTTATATATTCACTGACATATCTTTGTACTATTACTGGATTGCAATTAGTTTCTCTCTGCTGAATGAAATTACTGACCAGCAGACGGGGCTCAAGGACTGAGAAAACCAAATTCTTACTTTCCATCACCTCAGAATTTTTGCAGTGAAACTGAGATCTACTTAGTGATTTTCTACAATTGAGATCTGATGATTTTTTTTCCAGAATTAGTGATTTAAAAGATGAAAGAATAAAAACAGAGAAGGGAAGTTTCCATAGAATATCTAAAGACCACAGATCGTCTGCTGAAGAATGTTTCATGCAAGTAAATCACTCAATAATGATCTTCATATAAACTATTTTTAGGATCATATTTACTAGGGTCAAAGAGCACTGTGTCTGCATCCATATCCAAATTGTTATGATAGTGTCTCTGGAGCAAATATCAGAAATTTCAGGAACTGACTGACAACAGAGAACAGTAGAACCACCTATTTAAATCTCACACAGGGCTAAGAGATAGATCCCAGGAACCCAAATGTCTTCACCAGCACCAACCACGAAGCCAGGTGGACTTGTGCTGAATTTGGGGACCAAGTTATCACCGCAGAAACTGCTGTAAAAAAAATAAACACAATAAATTTACAGGCAGATCAAAACCAGGGGAATAAATCAGAAGAGTGAACGTGTCCAAGCCAAAAGTCAGTCCGAGAGGAAATATCAGAGCCAGAATCAGAAGACAAGCGGATTTCCAGTAGCAAGCCAAAGGTCAGTCCAACAGAATTGATCAGGATTTGGGAGCCTAATAAGTACATCCAAATAGCGGTCATGACACTCATGACACCCATGTTACCACTGTGGCCCAACCGAAACCAGAGGATCGCTTCATCCGAACATGGGACTAAACAAATCTTCAGTGGTTTGCACATTTCTAGGGTTAAAGGGGTTTTCCGGGAAAAAAAATCATGTTTCAAAAAAGGGCTGTTAGTGCTATTAATAGGTAAATAAGTGCAACCAAATACATTTAGCAGTTTTTTGAGTGATTTCTGGGTTTCTCTGGGAGCTCCTGGCATCTTCTGCATTTGTTTAGATGTGTAGCTTCCTGTTCTGTTTTCCTACAACTACCATGATGCATTGCGCTATACTCAGAGCTGACTCACACTACCTCACTCTCACACACCCTCACACCCCTTCCCTGTTTCCCTAGCTAGTCCTTCCCATCTAACTCAGCCACACCCCATCATACTTACCTGTCTTCCTGTCCAGATCTTCTGGGCATGGGAGATCACTTTCTTCTGGGGGGCCAGCCCCTGCACAATAGGATGCGTAGGAGGCCGGCAGATGTCAAGAAGAGGCGGAGCATACCTCCCACCCCTGCGCAATAAAGCCAGAGTGCCGGCTACAGCGCAATGCCAGCACTTCTGGTCTATTGCACAGGTGCCGGCGGACATCTAGAAGAGGAGGAGCCGGCCCCTCAGAAAGAAGTGATCTCCTGTGCCCAGAAGATCCTGACAGGAAAACAGGTAAGTATGATGGGGTGGGAGGTTAGTATTGGTGATGTTCCGTTTCCGGAAACGGGGAAACAGAATGTCACCAGAAAGTCAGAAAATGTGCCTGGGATGGTCACATGACCACCCCGGCGATCTGAGTAAATATAGATTTTTTTGTAAAGTAAGTTAAAAGGTAGGAGGGGGCAGGGTGTTAACTTTGTGTAGAAGTATTATTTTATCCCGGACAACACCTTTAAGTCTAATGTATTATTTGCAACTTTTTTAAAAGTCAAAAAACTTTTGTCCAAATGCACTTCACTTCTAACTTGGCTTAACACATGCACCAAAAGTCCTTAATGAACTCTGACACCCTCCCCTAGAGAATTATGACAAGTTTATGAACCGATGTCAGACATGTTGATGAATTTGCTCTTTTACAAATGGTGACACAAGGGTCATGTAGTAGTTTACCTTCATCAACAAATGAAATAAAAAAATAGATTGTATAGTACACACCCCAACAACTAGTAAAGAGGCAATAAGTGTGATGGTGAGAAGTAGAAGATGATTTCCATGTGATATTTGTGTATCTGCTCTCAGGGGCCTCTCCCCAGGGATTACAGCTGGTATATAGGAAACATTGTACAGGTGACATCTCTATAGTCTGTGCTGTCACTCCAGAGACATAAAGATGGCTTCTCAGGGGCTTCTGCTGTGTGTCTTACTGATCTCTATTCATGGTGAGAGTTACTGACACAGTGTAACGTACAGCAGCACAGATATAGACATATTACAGCCATGATAGAAATACATTCATGTCTCCTCTTATTTCTCCTCCTCAGGATCCTGTGCACAGACTGTACTGACCCAATCTCCAGAGTATATGTCTGTGTCCCCAGGAGATACAGTCACCATCTCAGTCACAGCCAGTACTGGTATAGGCAGCAACTTACAGTGCCTTGCGAAAGTATTCGGCCCCCTTGAACTTTTCATCCTTTTGCCACATTTCAGGCTTCAAACATAAAGATATAAAATTTTAATTTTTTTGGTGAAGAATCAACAACAAGTGGGACACAATTGTGAAGTGGAACAAAATTTATTGGTTATTTTAAACTTTTGTAAAAAATAAAAAACTGAAAAGTGGAGCGTGCAATATTATTCGGCCCCTTTACTTTCAGTGCAGCAAACTCACTCCAGAAGTTCAGTGAGGATCTCTGAATGATCCAATGTTGTCCTAAATGACTGATGATGATAAATATAATCCACCTGTGTGTAATCAAGTCTCCGTATAAATGCACCTGCTCTGTGATAGTCTCAGGGTTCTGTTTAAAGCGCAGAGAGCATCACGAAGACCAAGGAACACACCAGGCAGGTCCGTGATACTGTTGTGGAGAAGTTTAAAGCCGCATTTGGATACAAAAAGATTTCCCAAACTTTAAACATCCCAAGGAGCACTGTGCAAGCGATCATATTGAAATGGAAGGAGTACCAGACCACTGCAAATCTACCAAGACCCGGCCGTCCCTCTAAACTTTCATCTCAAACAAGGAGAAGACTGATCAGAGATGCAGCCAAGAGGCCCATGATCACTCTGGATGAACTGCAGAGATCTACAGCTGAGGTGGGAGAGTCTGTCCATAGGACAACAATCAGTCGTACACTGCACAAATCTGGCCTTTATGGAAGAGTGGCAAGAAGAAATCCATTTCTCAAAGATATCCATAAAAAGTCTCGTTTAAAGTTTTCCACAAGCCACCTGGGAGACACACCAAACATATGGAAGAAGGTGCTCTGGTCAGATGAAACCAAAATCGAACTTTGGCCACAATGCAAAACGATATGTTTGGCGTAAAAGCAACACAGCTCATCACCCTGAACACACCATCCCCACTGTCATACATGGTGGTGGCAGCATCATGGTTTGGGCCTGCTTTTCTTCAGCAGGGACAGGGAAGATGGTTAAAATTGATGGGAAGATGGATGGAGCCAAATACAGGACCATTCTGGAAGAAAACCTGTTGGAGTCTGTAAAAGACCTGAGACTGGGACGGAGATTTATCTTCCAGCAAGACAATGATCCCAAACATAAAGCAAAATCTACAATGGAATGGTTCACAAATAAACGTATCCAGGTGTTAGAATGGCCAAGTCAAAGTCCAGACCTGAATCCAATCGAGAATCTGTGGAAAGAACTGAAAACTGCTGTTCACAAACGCTCTCCATCCAACCTCACTGAGCTCCAAGGAAGAATGGGCAAGAATTTCAGTCTCTCCATGTGCAAAACTGATAGAGACATATCCCAAGCGACTTGCAGCTGTAATCACAGCAAAAGGTGGCGCTACAAAGTATTAACTTAAGGGGGCCGAATAATTTGGCACGCCCCACTTTTCAGTTTTTTATTTTTTACAAAAGTTTAAAATAACCAATAAATTTCGTTCCACTTCACAATTGTGTCCCACTTGTTGTTGATTCTTTACCAAACAAATAAAATTTTATATCTTTATGTTTGAAGCCTGAAATGTGGTGAAACGTTGAAAAGTTCAAGGGGGCCGAATACTTTCGCAAGGCACTGTACAATGGTTCCAACAGAAACCAGGACAACGGCCAGAGCTTCTTATCTATGCTGCAACCTACAGATATACAGAAGTCCCAGACCGGTTCACTGGATCTGGATCTGGAACTTCATTCACTCTTACAATCCGAGGAGTGACAGAAGACGATGCAGCAGATTATAATAATAATAATAATAACTTTACAAATCAGAGGACACATGAACAGACAATATGAGACATTACAATGTGACAAAGAAATAAACATATCAAACAATAGGAGTGAGGGCCCTGCTCACAAGAGCTTACATTCTATGAGGAGATAGGGGGACATAAAAGGTCAGAGGGCTTCTTTGCTACCATGGTCCAGCCATCTTTTATTATGCAGCATAATAGTTACCCTCTTACACAGTGATACAGAGCCGTACAAAAACCTCCTTCCTCATTTCTTGCAGAGAAGAATCATATGTTATATTATAGAGAACAAGCTCAGATGAGACGTCTTCAGTGGTGCAGCCTCTTCTCATACACATCATTTCACCACATGTCTTCAGAAACATCCCAATGGGTGAGCTGGTCAGGACATGGACATTATAACTGTCACTAATAAGACAAAATAGAATTATTGAAGGAAAAACAGACAAAAAATACAGAAAGGACATAACTTTTCACCAACATATAGTCCACAGTTTCACAAATCTCACCCTTTAGAGTGTATATTATATCCAGCCTATATACTAGTAATCCATATAGAGAACATCCTGAGGTCACAACAAAGGGCTTTTATAACTGAGGATACAACAAGTGTAAATCATATAATAAAACTGATATATTTCATTCTCCATTATCAGAAAAGACATGTAAGATAAATAACTAATTTACATAATTTCCAATACTGCATTTATTATATATCTAATCACATATCATATATACAAAGTGTAATATGAGAGGATCAGACACCTCAGAATATGAGTTAATATTTATTTCATTTCTTCAGTATCTCATGAAACCAAATCAATATAATATCACTAAATTCTAGCAAAGTCCTTTCTCAGGTCACAATAAAGAACAGAACCAGTAGATGGCAGGTCATAAATACATATAGATATTATTATGTGACATGAGCTTTGAGATGCAGACCCATTCAGAGCGCTACCTCATGGTTAATGTGGGGTATTTACACTCATATTTGCCTCTCCTTCTCTGGCTGTGATTACTGTTGTATTCTGGCTCTGTGTTATCAGAACTCATCTAGTTTTCTGTTGTATCTCTTGTTACTTATTTTGCTCAATCTTCTGCTTATCCAATCTCTTACTGATTTTACTTTATCCCTGAACTCCTGGACTCTGCCCTTGGACTTTGGTATTCTTCTGCTGTCTTATTTTAGGATATTCTCATATTTTCCAGGATTTTGACCTTGTACACTCTTACTGCAATAGGACTTTTTCCCTAGTTTGCAAGTGCACCTGTTTTCTAGCACCTTATCCTGAGCTTGTCCTGTCAGTTACCTGCTGCATATTTGGAAATTGCTTACACAGCAGTTCCATCTTCTGGGTTATTGCTTAATTGTCAATTCCATAACATCCTCCTAACAAACTGGGGTCTGTCTGCCAAGTAATACAGAAACCATTCAATTAGATATTGTGAAACCCCAATATTTAGTAATTTTCCTCTTCACAATGATGGCTATATAGTAGTAAAAGCAGATGGGAAGTCACAAAAGGTCCCTTGTAGCATATCTCCTTTCTCTCCTATATAAGTATACATCCTGAGCAACAAGTACAGTAAAGCATCATTATCCAATTTTAGGTCTGCAAGTAAACTGTAACAGATCAAACTAAGTGCCAGCAATGGCCACCACCCATATTCATCAACATTTACACCACAAAGTGGCACAATTGCAAGCAGAATCTATGGCAACCCCGGGGCTGCTGTTGATTTTCTCCTAGGAGCAAGGACACCAAAGGAAGGCACCTAATTCATGATGAGGCACATGAAGTAACTGCAGCCTGCGCTGCTGCAGGGGACATCAAGACCAGTGTAAAATACACCAGCATTAATGAATCCCTCCTGTGATGATTCCGCTTAAATATGGCTATAACTCAAAGCTGCATTTAAATCTCTGGGTAGCGTATTTCCCTCTTAGTTCCATTGATTCATAAGGTGTGCAGCCATAATCCTAGCTGTATATTATCAGTAGAGGTAACACTGTAACAATAGAGCTTTGTATCCATCCCAGAATGGCTCAATTGAATCCTACACAGCCCTGAGTGATCAAACAATAGGGCATTGTTCCAGCCTGGGCTGTTAGATCAGATATGGCTGATAACATTGTATCAATTCACTTGGTCTCAGTTCTTTGCAAAGGATCTGGACTTGATTGCATTAACTCATCAGACTTGCTGTTGCCGGTGACGTCATTCTGGGGTGTGGCATAAAGGGTATAAAAGATGAGGTAAGAGGTCTGTGGGAGGAGATTAAGCTATGGAGATTGGGCTGAGACCATCACAGACTACAGAGTTGTTACAGACAGACCAAGAGGAGATTATGCTATGGAGTTGAGACAGACCATCACAGACTTCCACTGAGAGAGACTATCACTGAGATGCTACTATGAGCAGGCAGGTTGGAATGCTGCTGCTGACGATGATGAGCCTACAAGAGACTGAGAGATATTACAGAAAGACTAATGCTGAGATCCCTGTGAAAAGCATGCAGGCTGGATTATTGTATTAATGCCACATGCTAACAAGCCTCCACTGGTTATTCACACATGACAGAGCATGTGTGAGTGTTGGACTACAGAACCACATCAAGGACATGTGTGGTAAAGTAATTATTTCACCTTTATCCCTTTTATTTTATTTGTACTGTATCTTGTAACTAGTAACTGTTAATGCTTGTATATATCTGCATATCTGTTCTGAACTGCATGTGTTAGATGTTAATAGGCAATACACAGTATCTATGCATAAGCTTATACATGACCCTTAATATCTGTGGTGGACCCACAAACTATCAAGGGATCCTTACTAAATCCTTCTCAACTAAACTAAACTCCATACCACAGTGGATGATACAATGTATTTCATCCGGGATCTTGCGGAATCTCATTTATCTTCTTCTCAGTTATCAAAGAAAACTCCTGTTGAAGAATAAACAGGTTTTCAGTTCTCTGCTCTTATATCTCCTGCCAACTGCTGGAAACTTCTGGTGAAAGGTCTGAAAGCGGAAACCAGAATTTGTATATCTGTCGCTTATTTCCATAGCCAGTCTCTGGGGGGTCTCCTGTAACCTCCCCCTGTCACTCTCTATATACATCTCATTGTACACATTGTCTCATCTTATACTTTGTATCTGACACTCCACAAACATCAAGATGGTTTCTGGCAGTTATCTGCTGGCTGTGATCTTCATTTCTATTCAGGGTGAGAGATTCGGATCATTCCAGGATTGTGTGTAGAGAAATCTATACAGTGGGATCGATCATCAGATCAGGATTTCTAGGA
>CAMRHE010001562.1:0-75240 GCA_947044405.1 Leptodactylus fallax
TAGAGATCAGCAGCAGTGACATCACTGAGGATACAGCCTATCTATATACTAGAGATCAGCAGCAGTGACATCACTGAGAATACAGCTTACCCATATACTAGTGATCAGCGGTGACATCACTGAGAATACAGCCTATCCATATACTAGAGATCAGCAGCAGTGACATCACTGAGAATACAGCCTATCCATATACTAGAGATCAGCAGCAGTGACATCACTGAGAATACAGCCTATCCATATACTAGTGATCAGCAGCAGTGACATCACTGAGAATACAGCCTATCTATATACTAGAGATCAGCAGTGACATCACTGAGAATACAGCCTATCCATATACTAGAGATCAGCAGCGGTGACATCACTGAGGCCTCGTCACCTGCTGCTGGTATACATGATGTATACGGATATATATATATTACTTGTGATGAGTGTTTCGGTTTTTCATGAGGGCAGGAGATCTCCGCTATATCATTATAGATAGAGGAGGCTGCGGGGGGTTAGAGCTGGGATTGGGTATCAGGGCTGATGGAGATGTAGATGGAGATGTAGATGGAGGGCCCCTTGCTGTGTCCTATGCCACTGTGTACTTGCCCGGGGGCCCCTATAGAGTGCTGCTCCTGACTGACATCAGTACCCAGTAGCAGGGGCAGGTAGAGGGGGCAGGGGTAATTAGCACTGTCTATACAGCCTGACTATGGCGGAGGACTCACTATAATTAGAATGGAGGCCTCCGGCTCTAGGACTCTCTGCTGGTCGTGTATTGTACGGGTGAAGACGCGGCTTTCATCTTCTGTCACCTATGGGGAGATCTCGCCAGGTACGGTTCTCCGAGGTGTGACTAATGACGGTATTATTATAGAGTCATTATAACAGACCACTCTATAGTCATACATAATACCCTATACGTCATTCATCCAGCAATGAAACTGCCCCAATGAGGACTCCCCCAATTGTTCTGCCCCCCTCTGGGCAGTAAGCTCAGTTATAAGGGGCAGGTAGTACTTATATGTCACTGGGTAAGGGGCAGGTAGTAGGTAGATGTCAGCGGGTAAGGGGCAGATAGTAGGTAGATGTCAGCGGGTAAGGGGCAGATAGTAGGTAGATGTCAGTGGGTAAGGGGCAGATAGTAGGTAGATGTCAGCGGGTAAGGGGCAGATAGTAGGTAGATGTCAGCGGGTAAGGGGCTGATAGTAGGTAGATGTCAGTGGGTAAGGGGCAGATAGTAGGTAGATGTCAGCGGGTAAGGGGCTGATAGTAGGTAGATGTCAGTGGGTAAGGGGCAGATAGTAGGTAGATGTCAGTGGGTAAGGGGCAGATAGTAGGTAGATGTCAGTGGGTAAGGGGCAGATAGTAGGTAGATGTCAGTGGGTAAGGGGCAGATAGTAGGTAGATGTCAGCGGGTAAGGGGCAAATAGTAGGTAGATGTCACTGGGTAAGGGGCAGATAGTAGGTAGATGTCAGTAGGTAAGGGGCAGATAGTAGGTAGATGTCAGCGGGTAAGGGGCAGATAGGTAGATGTCAGCGGGTAAGGGGCATATAGTAGGTAGATGTCAGTAGGTAAGGGGCAGATAGTAGGTAGATGTCAGTGGGTAAGGGGCAGATAGTAGGTAGATGTCAGTGGGTAAGGGGCAGATAGTAGGTAGATGTCAGCGGGTATGGGGCAAATAGTAGGTAGATGTCACTGGGTAAGGGGCAGATAGTAGGTAGATGTCAGTGAGTAAGGGGCAAATAGTAGGTAGATGTCACTGGGTAAGGGGCAGATAATAGGTAGATGTCAGCGGGTAAGGGGCAGATAGTAGGTAGATGTCAGCGGGTAAGGGGCTGATAGTAGGTAGATGTCAGCGGGTAAGGGGCAGATAGTAGGTAGATGTCAGCGGGTAAGGGGCAGATAATAGGTAGATGTCAGCGGGTAAGGGGCAGATAGTAGGTAGATGTCAGCGGGTAAGGGGCAGATAGTAGGTAGATGTCAGCGGGTAAGGGGCAGATAGAAGGTAGATGTCAGCGGGTATGGGGCAGATAGTAGGTAGATGTCAGCGGGTAAGGGGCAGATAGTAGGTAGATGTCAGTAGGTAAGGGGCAGATAGTATGTAGATGTCAGTAGGTAAGGGGCAGATAGTAGGTAGATGTCAGTAGGTAAGGGGCAGATAGTATGTAGATGTCAGTAGGTAAGGGGCTGATAGGTAGATGTCAGCGGGTAAGGGACAGATAGTAGGTAGATGTCAGCCGGTAAGGGGCAGATAGTAGGTAGATGTCAGCAGGTAAGGGGCAGATAGTAGGTAGATGTCAGCGGGTAAGGGGCAAATAGTATGTAGATGTCACTGGGTAAGGGGCAGATAGTAGGTAGATGTCAGTAGGTAAGGGGCAGATAGTAGGTAGATGTCAGCGGGTAAGGGGCAGATAGTAGGTAGATGTCAGCGGGTAAGGGGCAGATAGTAGGTAGATGTCAGTAGGTAAGGGGCAGATAGAAGGTAGATGTCAGCGGGTAAGGGGCAGATAGTAGGTAGATGTCATCGGGTAAGGGGCAGATAGTAGGTAGATGTCAGCGGGTAAGGGGCAGATAGAAGGTAGATGTCAGCGGGTATGGGGCAGATAGTAGGTAGATGTCAGCGGGTAAGGGGCAGATAGTAGGTAGATGTCAGTAGGTAAGCGGCAGATAGTATGTAGATGTCAGTAGGTAAGGGGCAGATAGTAGGTAGATGTCAGTAGGTAAGGGGCAGATAGTATGTAGATGTCAGTAGGTAAGGGGCAGATAGGTAGATGTCAGCGGGTAAGGGACAGATAGTAGGTAGATGTCAGCCGGTAAGGGGCAGATAGTAGGTAGATGTCAGCGGGTAAGGGGCAGATAGTAGGTAGATGTCAGCAGGTAAGGGGCAGATAGTAGGTAGATGTCAGCGGGTAAGGGGCAAATAGTATGTAGATGTCACTGGGTAAGGGGCAGATAGTAGGTAGATGTCAGCGGGTAAGGGGCAGATAGTAGGTAGATGTCAGCGGGTAAGGGGCAGATAGTAGGTAGATGTCAGCGGGTAAGGGGCAGATAGTAGGTAGATGTCAGCGGGTAAGGGGCAGATAGTAGGTAGATGTCAGCGGGTAAGGGGCAGATAGTAGGTAGATGTCAGCCGGTAAGGGGCAGATAGTAGGTAGATGTCAGCGGGTAAGGGGCAGATAGTAGGTAGATGTCAGCCGGTAAGGGGCAGATAGTAGGTAGATGTCAGCCGGTAAGGGGCAGATAGTAGGTAGATGTCAGCGGGTAAGGGGCAGATAGTAGGTAGATGTCAGCCGGTAAGGGGCAGATAGTAGGTAGATGTCAGCCGGTAAGGGGCAGATAGTAGGTAGATGTCAGCGGGTAAGGGGCAGATAGTAGGTAGATGTCAGCGGGTAAGGGGCAGATAGTAGGTAGATGTCAGCGGGTAAGGGGCAGATAGTAGGTAGATGTCAGCCGGTAAGGGGCAGATAGTAGGTAGATGTCAGCGGGTAAGGGGCAGATAGTAGGTAGATGTCAGCGGGTAAGGGGCAGATAGTAGGTAGATGTCAGCGGGTAAGGGGCAGATAGTAGGTAGATGTCAGTAACGTGCTGCGGTATATGTTGGCGCTATATAAGTACTTCTTAGGTATATGTTACTGGTTATTTAAGGGGTTAGGTAACCTCTTGGCTAGTGGTATATTTAGTCCAGCATGGACAGCGCAGTGACCACAGGCCTAGTGGCAGGACAAGGGTTAACCGAGGAGCGTTGAGGGAGCGGCGGTGGCAGCGCAGAATGTCACACTCAGCTTCCTCCTGCTGCCTGAATCCTTCCGCAGGATGAGGGGTGGACGCCACTGTCAGGGGTTGCGAGGCTTCCTTCCCGAGTGTGAGTGTTTACATCAAAGTGTCTATAAGGCGCTGCTCATGTCAGCATCGACCAGGACTTGTGAGGAGACGGATTTACTGACGAGTGCAAGGAAATGGCCACATGGATGCCAAGCTCTCATGTAATGGGTGGCATCACCTCGCACCTGCATGCCACCACCATGGTCATGAGGGGTAACATGAGCGCCATTGAAGGTATTACTGTCTGTACAGTTGTCATGTGAGCCAGCAGTGGTCCCGGTCAGAGCGGCCAGTGTAAGGACATGTCATGGATAAACATCATTCACATACATACACACGTCATGCCTTCGCACATGTATGTACACACAGGCATGTTCATGTCGCCCAGAGACCTCTTGGCTCATACATGGTTGTTCACATGTATATCCAGCTGCAGGCTCCGGCCCAGCCCTCTCCTGCAGTCAGGTCACCATCACAGGCCTGCAGCTGGCTCTCGTGTACATCTGAGGTTTGGATCACTTTAGCTGTGGTAACATTAACTACCCTGTGGATATCTCGCTCTCCATCTGCTGCCCGGAGCGTTAAATAAACAAGCCATTGTTCCAGCACCGGAGCAACACAGAAAAAGAGAGACAAACCACAAAAAAATTGTTCTGCATTAAAGTTTTATCATATTCCGGCATAAAGAGCAAAAAAGTAATTCACTGAGTTTAAAAAAAACCCCACAACATATCAAGGAGGATTATATAGAGCTGTGGTGACATGAAGAAGATGTGTAAGGATTATATAGAGCTGTGGTAACATGAAGAAGAGGAGACGTGTGAGGATTATATAGAGCTGTGGTGACATGAAGAAGAAGAGACATGTGAGGATTATATAGAGCTGTGGTCACATGAAGAAGATGTGTAAGGATTATATAGAGCTGTGGTGACATGAAGAAGATGTATAAGGATTATATAGAGCTGTGGTAACATGAAGAAGAAGAGACGTGTGAGGATTATATAGAGCTGTGGTGACATGAAGAAGAAGAGACATGTGAGGATTATATAGAGCTGTGGTGACATGAAGAAGATGTGTAAGGATTATATAGAGCTGTGGTAACATGAAGAAGAAGAGACGTGTGAGGATTATATAGAGCTGTGGTGACATGAAGAAGAAGAGACATGTGAGGATTATATAGAGCTGTGGTCACATGAAGAAGATGTGTAAGGATTATATAGAACTGTGGTGACATGAAGAAGATGTGTAAGGATTATATACAGCTGTGGTGACATGAAGAAGAGACATGTGAGGATTATATAGAGCTGTGGTGACATGAAGAAGATGTGTAAGGATTATATAGAGCTGTGGTAACATGAAGAAGATGTGTAAGGATTATATACAGCTGTGGTGACATGAAGAAGAGACGTGTGAGGATTATATAGAGCTGTGGTCACATGAAGAAGAAGAGACTTGTGAGAATTATATAGAGCTGTGGTCACATGAAGAAGAAGAGACTTGTGAGGATTATATAGAGCTGTGGTCACATGAAGAAGAGACATGTGAGGATTATATAGAGCTGTGGTCACATGAAATAAAAGAGACATTTGAGGATTATATAGAGCTGTGGTCTCATGAAGAAAAAGACGTGAGGATTATATAGAGCTGTGATCACATGAAGAAGAAGAGACATGAGAGGATTATATATGGCTGTGGTCACATGAAGAAGAAGAAATGTGTGAGGATTATATAGAGATGTAACATGAAGAAGAAGAGACCTATGAGGATTATATAGAGCTGTGGTCAAATGAAGAAGAAGACCTGTGAGGATTATATAGAGCTGTGGTAACATGAAGAAGAAGAGACATTTGAGGATTATATAGAGCTGTGGTCAAATGAAGAAGAAGAGACGTGTGAGGATTATATGGAGCTGTGGTAACATGAAGAAGAAGAGACATGTGAGGATTATATAGAGTTGTGGTTACATGAAGAGGAGATGTGAGGATTATATAGAGCTGTGGTCACATGAAGAAGAGACATGTGAGGATTATATGGAGCTGTGATCACATGAAGAAGAGACATGTGAGGATTATATAGAGCTGTGATCACATGAAATAAAAGAGACATTTGAGGATTATATAGAGCTGTGGTCTCATGAAGAAGATGTGTAAGGAATATATAGAGATATGGTGACATGAAGAAGAGACGTGTGAGGATTATATAGAGCTTTGGTGATATGAAGAAGAAGAGACGTGAGGATTATATAGAGCTGTGGTCACATGAAGAAGAGACATGTGAGGATTATATAGAGCTGTGGTAACATGAAGAAGAAGCGACGTGTGAGGATTATATAGAGCTGAGGTAACATGAAGGAGAAGAGACGTGTGAGGATTATATAGAGCTGTGGTCACCTGAAGAAGAAGAGACGTGTGAGGATTATATATGGCTGTGGTAACATGAAGAAGAAGAGACGTGTGAGGATTATATAGAGCTGTGGTCACCTGAAGAAGAAGAGACGTGTGAGGATTATATATGGCTGTGGTAACATGAAGAAGAAGCGACGTGTGAGGATTATATAGAGCTGTGGTCACCTGAAGAAGAAGAGACGTGTGAGGATTATATATGGCTGTGGTAACATGAAGAAGAAGAGACATGTGAGGATTATATAGAGCTGTGGTCACATGAAGATGTTTCCAAATATTTAGGTTTTTAGAGTTATGGAATCCTATCAGGTGGATTCTGGATAGTTTCATGGACTTCACATGTTGGGCATAGTAAGTTCTGTGTTTTGGGTGGAGGTCATTGGCTGGCGCTATGTCGGTAACAATACGTCTCTGTAGTTGGCACGTTGCCTTTAGCGGCAGGAAGCCTGTGTGCCCGTCCCCCTTCCCCTCTAGTACCTTAAGAGTGTTTGATGTAAAATGGCCACCTTGCTTGCTGCTCCTGGTTATGGTGACTGGTTACTCATTCACTGGACCTGTAACTATGTGACTCCCCGAAACTCACCATTAACCCTCGCACTGCTCAAGGGTATAATGATAACTAGAGATGGTAGAGTGTATGAGGTCATTCACAGCTCTGCCACCCTATGGTGAGCCTCCAGACCTGACTCCAGTGGTTATTGGGCTGTTCTAAAGAGAACGACAATGTACATGATGATAAGACCTATAGTCCCCTCTTCATGACCTGCGGATATCCTTGTCTGACTTAGTCCCACCACCTTTGAGCTGCTGGTGGTGTTTTTAGTTGTGCAGCCTCTACACCCCTGGAGGAGCAGATTTCGGCATAGTTCTCGGCAGGCGTGTGGACTTGGCAGCGCTTTGTTGTATCGCCGCCTGTCAGTGAGGAATTTTGCTGATCCCAAACTCCTCCAGGAGATCTTAGAACTCATTACTGCCAGATTTGTCGTCCTTTTACTTGTGTCACCAGCGAATTAACCTCTCGGGGTGAAGATCCGCGTTTCATGGAGCGGTCGTCACCGCGTCTGGAGACATAGCGGAGCTCAGGAGTGCGCTGCCCTTTACCAGTAATCGGGAGCGGACGTCGGGGGGCGCCGTGTGATTAAACTTTAATGTAATTTTAACTGCAAAAGTTAATTTGTTTTTGAAAGATTCCTTCAATATTAATTCCAAGACGATGAGACCCGCTCCGGGGACTCCCGGCTACAGGCTGTGGATGTAGTAAAGTACGGATGTAGCAGTGCTGGCTCTGCAACTTGTACAGAACTGACTCTGTCTGATGCAGCAGAGCAAACTCTGGCAGGTGTGCAAGAGCCGAGTCGGTACGATGTACTAGACCTGGTTTATAGATGCAGCTGAGCTAACTTTATAAGATGTAGCAGAGCTGATTGTCTAATGTAGGAGACTTTACGACCTAAACACAAAGGAGCTGACTGTGTCAAATGTAGAAGAGCTGACTGCCAGACGTAGTAGGATGTAGCAGAGCTTCCTCTTAGATTTAAGACAGCTGTCTAATGTGTATGTTCTCACTGTGTATAATGTAGCAGTGCTGACTTTGTGACCTGGCACAAGTCCTGGGGATATCGGGATGTGTTACAATTGCTGTTACGTAGGACTGTCGGTAACACCTCCTGCATTAGGGTTAGCATGGTACCAAATGACAAGTTCAGTTCTGCTACATCTGCATTCCTACGATAGTTGACCCAAGTGGCTTCCACCCCACCATTCACCAGAAATGAGAATGATCTTAGTTACTACTTACTACGACTTTTCTGGATGATTTCCTGGAGGATGGGGTAGAAGTTGACCGGTTCCGTCTCGTTGATGTTCATGTCGGCCACGGTCATGTTTTTAAGCTTTCCTAGCTCCACATATGGACCTTCGATGGTGAAATAGCAGGGCCGGTCGTCCTGTTTGTCCACGCTGTACAGCACCATCGCCCGCCTGCTCCAGTTGTACTGCTGGTGGAGGTGAACTACAAACTGCCCCAGCTTGAGATAGATGGGACCCATCCTGGTGGTAAACTTGTACTCCTCATCCTTCTCACCAAACCCGTAGGCACTGGCTCCAGCCGTGATAAGAGGGACCTTCCAATGCCCCGTGAAGCGACCCACCGGAGCCGCCGAATACATACATCCGGGACCTATGAACACTGCCGGTTTGTAGGTGAACTGAAAGTCTACAGCGACCAATGGGGCTGACGCGTCCGAACATCTTCCGTATTTGTTCTCGCTGTTCCCAAACACAGGCCAGACATTGAGGTCAGGTAGAAGATCGGAGTCGTTGTTGATACGTTCGATGGCCAGTCTGATGGCCGGTCCAACTCTTGGCAGTGCCCATGGATACTGCGTGTTGGTCTCCGGAAGCACCACGGCCAACGTCAAATTATGAACTTTGCCGTCTGTTTGAGAACTGCGACAGACGCACCAAAGCAGCAGCAGCGCCAGCTCCCAGCCTCCACGCATGTTTAGAGGGACCTCATACTCCAGATGCCCCAGAAGAAAGGTAAGTCAGGAGAGGTCTGGAGCATGCGAGGTTCCTTGCAGCCTCCTTCTTCTTCCAGATGCAAACACTTGAGTCCAAGGCGCTCACTGCTGCTCCTCGTAGTCAGATACAGGCAGATTTCTGTTAATCATCTCCTCGTCTGTGTATGAGTGAGAGGGATAGAGCGTCGCCGCACTCTGCCATTAGATTCCCGCTGCTGGAAGTAACTGGAGGACAGGATTCGTATTATCTGGAGGCTGGCTTCCTTTTTTCCTTCCCCTGACTCAGTGACAAAAGGGTTGTTATCATAAGCCCTGCTTGTTAACCCTTCGCCGGCTACATGCCATAGAGTGGGGACAACCCGAATCATCCAGGTCTCTCTTTCTCTTTCCCCCACCGTTTAGTCCAACTGGATCTCACAGCCTAGGCAAATCCACGGGGGGCTCTTGGTGGAGGCGCGGAGGAGGCGATACTTCCAACCCTGAAACTTGGAGAGCGCCCAGAATTTTTACTGAAAAGCAGAACCAGGAGATTTGGCTTTTTTTTCTTCTCCAATATTTTTATGAAGATTTTCAAAAATTTTAAATAAAATCGGATGGAATAAGCGAGATCCCCCGAGAAGTTCTCCCAGCAGAGCCAGGTAATGACCACAGGACAGGGGTGAAGGAAGGAGGAAGGGAGTTGGCTGGTGGGGGGGGAGCGGTCAGGAGGGAGTCGAGGTGAGGAGGTTGGGGGTACTAGAGGAGGACACAGGAGGATGAGCAAGAAAAGGAGGAGGATGGAAAAGTAAGAATAGCTGGGTGAGACGGAAAAAGAGGAATTGTGTAAGAGAGAGGCAGGTAGCTGGCAGGAGCAGAATGAGAGAGAGAGAAGATGGAGGGGAGTATGGAGACGACAGCTCGGGGGGGCACCGGAGGGTGTGGTAATACTCCGACACACAAAGTCAGGAAGGTGACAACAGTGACGGAGAAATGAAGGAAGTATTAATAGAGAGTAATAATGGGGAGGAAGGAAGGAAAAACCACCACAGTCACAGTAATCTGGAACATCTCCCCCAGCTTCAAAGGCAAGACATACAGGGAGGATAAGAGTCATGGAAATAGAGAGTAACAAGAGGAGAGAGTATGAGAGAGCGTAACAAGAGGAGAGAGTATGGAGAGAGAGTAACAAGAGGAGAGAGTATGAGAGAGAGTAACAAGAGGAGAGAGTATGAGAGAGAGTAACAAGAGGAGAGGAGTATGAGAGAGAGTAACAAGAGGAGAGAGTATGAGAGAGAGTAACAAAGAGAAGGAGAGAGTTGAGAGAGAGTAACAAGAGGAGAGAGTATGAGAGAGAGTAACAAGAGGAGAGAGTATGAGAGAGAGTAACATAAGGAGAGAGTATGAGAGATAGAGAGTAACAAGGGGAGAGAGTATGAGAGAAAGTAACAAGAGGAGAGAGTGTGAGAGAGTAACAAGAGGAGAGAGTATGAGAGATAGAGAGTAACAAGAGGAGAGAGTATGAGAGAGAGTAACAAGAGGAGAGAGTATGAGAGAGAGTAACATAAGGAGAGAGGAGAGAGAGTAACATAAGGAGAGAGTATGAGAGATAGAGAGTATCAAGAGGAGAGAGTATGAGAGACAGAGAGTAACAAGAGGAGAGAGTGTGAGAGAGTAACAAGAGGAGAGAGTATGAGAGATAGACAGTAACAAGAGGAGAGAATGTGAGAGAGAGTAACAAGAGGAGAGAGTGTGAGAGATAGAGAGTAACAAGAGGAGAGAGTATGAGAGAAAGTAACAAGAGGAGAGAGTATGAGAGAGAGTAACAAGAGAGAGAGTATGAGAGACAGAGAGTAACAAGAGGAGAGAGTGTGAGAGAGTAACAAGAGGAGAGAGTATGAGAGATAGAGAGTAACAAGAGGAGAGAGTATGAGAGAAAGTAACAAGAGGAGAGAGTATGAGAGAGAGTAACAAGAGGAGAGAGTATGAGAGAAAGAGTAACATAAGGAGAGAGTATGAGAGAGAGTAACATAAGGAGAGAGTATGAGAGATAGAGAGTAATAAGAGGAGAGAGTGTGACAGAGAGTAACAAGAGGAGAGAGTATGAGAGAGAGAGTAACGAAAGAGGAGAGAGTATGAGAGATATGAGAGTAACAAGAGGAAAGAGTATGAGAGTAACAAGAGGAGAGAGTATGAGAGTGAGTAACAAGAGGAGAGAGTATGAGAGTGAGTAACAAGAGGAGAGAGTATGAGAGTGAGTAAAAAGAGGAGGAGAGAGTATGAGAGAGAGTAACAAGAGGAGAGCGTATGAGAGAGTAACAAGAGGAGAGAGTATGAGAGACAGAGAGTAACAAGAGGAGAGAGTGTGAGAGAGTAACAAGAGGAGAGAGTATGAGAGATAGAGAGTAACAAGAGGAGAGAGTATGAGAGAAAGTAACAAGAGGAGAGAGTATGAGAGAGAGTAACAAGAGGAGAGAGTATGAGAGAAAGAGTAACATAAGGAGAGAGTATGAGAGAGAGTAACATAAGGAGAGAGTATGAGAGATAGAGAGTAATAAGAGGAGAGAGTGTGACAGAGAGTAACAAGAGGAGAGAGTATGAGAGAGAGAGTAACGAGAGGAGAGAGTATGAGAGATAGAGAGTAACAAGAGGAGAGAGTATGAGAGATTGAGAGTAACAAGAGGAAAGAGTATGAGAGTAACAAGAGGAGAGAGTATGAGAGTGAGTAACAAGAGGAGAGAGTATGAGAGTGAGTAACAAGAGGAGAGAGTATGAGAGAGAGTAACAAGAGGAGAGTATGGAGAGAGAGTAACAAGAGGAGAGAGTATGAGAGATTGAGAGTAACAAGAGGAGAGAGTATGAGAGTGAGTAACAAGAGGAGAGAGTATGAGAGTGAGTAACAAGAGGAGAGAGTATGAGAGAGAGTAACAAGAGGAGAGAGTATGAGAGTGAGTAACAAGAGGAGAGAGTATGAGAGAGAGTAACAAGAGGAGAGAGTATGAGAGATTGAGAGTAACAAGAGGAGAGAGTATGAGAGATAGAGAGTAACAAGAGGAGAGAGTATGAGAGAGAATAATAAGAGGAGAGAGTATGAGAGACAGAGAGTAACATAAGGAGAGAGTAACAAGAGGAGAGAGTATGAGAGAGAGAGAGTAACAAGAGGAGAGAGTATGAGAGAGAGAGTAAAACATAAGAGTGTATGAGAGATAGAGAGTATCAGTGATAGATAAGACTACACAGGTGAGTATTAGTGGTAGATGAGACTACACAGGTGAGTATTAGTGATAGATGAGACTACACAGGTGAGTATTAGTGATAAATGAGACTACACAGGTAAGTATTAGTGATAGATGAGACTACACAGGTGAGTATTAGTGGTAGATGAGACTACACAGGTGAGTATTAGTGATAGATGAGACTACACAGGTGAGTATTAGTGGTAGATGAGACTACACAGGTGAGTATTAGTGATAGATGAGACTACACAGGTGAGTATTAGTGATAAATGAGACTACACAGGTAAGTATTAGTGATAGATGAGACTACACAGGTGAGTATTAGTGGTAGATGAGACTACACAGGTGAGTATTAGTGATAGATGAGACTACACAGGTGAGTATTAGTGGTAGATGAGACTACACAGGTGAGTATTAGTGATAGATGAGACTACACAGGTGAGTATTAGTGGTAGATGAGACTACACAGGTGAGTATTAGTAATAGATGAGACTACACAGGTGAGTATCAGTGATAGATGAGATTACACAGGTGAGTATTAGTAATAGATGAGACTACACAGGTGAGTATTAGTGGTAGATGAGACTACACAGGTGAGTATTAGTGGTAGATGAGACTACACAGGTGAGTATTAGTGGTAGATGAGACTACACAGGTGAGTATTAGTGGTAGATGAGACTACACAGGTGAGTATTAGTGGTAGATGAGACTACACAGGTGAGTATTAGTGGTAGATGAGACTACACAGGTGAGTATTAGTAATAGATGAGACTACACTGGTGAGTATTAGTGATAGATGAGACTACACAGGTGAGTATTAGTGATAGATGAGACTACACAGGTGAGTATTAGTGATAGATGAGACTACACAGGTGAGTATTAGTGGTAGATGAGACTACACTGGTGAGTATTAGTGATAGATGAGACTACACAGGTGAGTATTAGTGATAGATGAGACTACACAGGTGAGTATTAGTGGTAGTTGAGACTACACAGGTGAGTATTAGTGATAGATGAGACTACACAGGTGAGTATTAGTGGTAGATGAGACTACACAGGTGAGTATTAGTGGTAGATGAGACTACACAGGTGAGTATTAGTGGTAGATGAGACTACACAGGTGAGTATTAGTAATAGATGAGACTACACTGGTGAGTATTAGTGATAGATGAGACTACACAGGTGAGTATTAGTGATAGATGAGACTACACAGGTGAGTATTAGTGATAGATGAGACTACACAGGTGAGTATTAGTGGTAGATGAGACTACACTGGTGAGTATTAGTGATAGATGAGACTACACAGGTGAGTATTAGTGATAGATGAGACTACACAGGTGAGTATTAGTGGTAGTTGAGACTACACAGGTGAGTATTAGTGATAGATGAGACTACACAGGTGAGTATTAGTAATAGATGAGACTACACAGGTGAGTATTAGTGATAGATGAGACTACACAGGTGAGTATTAGTGGCGGAAAATACAGATCTGGTTACATGAAGTGACTGGATGGAAGCTGACATCCGAGTGAGAGTATTACAGGGGAGCACATAACTGATGATGAGAGTAGTAGTACTGATGAGAAGACAAGAGCAGAGGATGGGAGCATTAATGGGGGGCGGACAGCAATGACCTGTTATTGATTGTGTGGGATGGACGTGGCAGTGGATCTTCCTGTATATAGAGCCGTGTCTGTACTGTATGTGTATGGTCAGCGTATGCTATATATACATATGTATAGTGTCTGTATACTCAGTGTTATCAGGTGGCCATTCTTGGACTTGTAGTTCCACAGCCTGAGGATTAGGACTTACCCCCGATGCCCACGTAGTGACGTATGTCTGACATTTGTCGCTGTGATCTGCTCTATAATCTGGTTACATGCGGATTGTCACAGGTGTGTAACATGTAAGCAGGTTCCCACATGAGTCACACGCACACGGCAATTACCGGGCTCCAGGCTGTGTATAAAGGTGTCAGAGCGCTGATTTATCATCCCACGTACAGTGCTGGCCAAAAGTATTGGCACCCCTGCAATTCTGTCAGATAATACTCAGTTTCTTCCAGAAAATGATTGCAATCACAAATGCTTTGGTAATAAGATCTTCATTTATTTTGCTTGCAATGAAAAAACACAAAAGAGAATGAAAAAAAAGTCAAATCATTGATCATTTTACACAAAACTCCAAAAATGGGCCGGACAAAAGTATTGGCACCCTCAGCCTAATACTTGGTAGCACAACCTTTAGACAAAATAACTGCGAACAACCGCTTCCGGTAACCATCAATGAGTTTCTTCCAATGCTCTACTGGAATTTCTCCAGGTCCCTGAGATGTGAAGGGCGCCTTCTCCAAACTGCCATTGTGAGATCTCTCCTTGGGTGTTCTATGGGATTCAGGTCTGGACTCATTGCTGCCACTTTACAAGTCTCCAGTGCTTTCTCTCACACCATTTTCTAGTGCTTTTTGAAGTGTGTTTTGGGTCATTGTCCTGCTGGAAGACCCATGACCTCTGAGGGAGACCCAGCTTTCTCACACTGGGCCCTACATTATGCTGCAGACTTCATAATGCCATGCACACGGTCAAGCAGTCCAGTGCCAGAGGCAGCAAAGCAACCCCAAACCATCAGGGAACCTCCGCCATGTCTGACTGTAGGGACCGTGTTCTTTTCTTTGAAGGCCTCTTTTTTTTTCCTGTAAACTCTATGTTGATGCCTTTTCCCAAAAAGCTCTACTTTTGTCTCATCTGACCAGAGAACATTCTTCCAAAAAGTTTTTGGCTTTCTCAGGTAAGTTTTGGCTTTTTTCTGTCTCTGGGTCAGAAGTGGGGTCTTCCTGGGTATCCTACCATAGAGTCCCTTTTCATTCACACGCCGACGGATAGTACGGGCTGACACTGTTGTACCCTCGGACTGCAGGGCAGCTAGAACTTGTTTGGATGTTAGTCGAGGTTCTTTAGCCGCCATCCGCACAATCTTTCTTTTCCGTCCACATCTAGGGAGGTTAGCCACAGTGCCATGGGCTTTACACTTCTTGATGACACTGCGCATGGTAGACACAGGAACATTCAGGTCTTTGGAGATGGACTTGTAGCCTTGAGATTGCTCATGCTTCCTCACAATTTTGCTTCTCAAGTCCTCAGACAGTTCTTTGGTCTTCTTTCTTTTCTCCATGCTCAATGTGGTACACACAAGGACACAGGACAGAGGTTGAGTCAACTTTAATCCATTTCAACTGGCTGCAAGTGTGATTTAGTTATTGCCACCACCTGTTATGTGCCACAGGTAAGTAACAGGTGCTGTTAATTACACAAATTAGAGAAGCATCACCTGATTTTTCAAAGGGTGCCAATACTTTTGTCCACCCCCTTTTTTTATGTTTGGTGTGGAATTATATCCAATTTGGCTTTTTGACAATTCTTTTTGTGGTTTTCCATTGACGACAAATTAAATGAAGATATTATTACCAAAGTATTTGTGATTGCAATCATTTTCTGGAAGAAATTGAGTATTATCTGACAGAATTGCAGGGGTGCCAATACTTTTGGCCAGCACTGTACCTCTGCGACTCCTCCTGTAAGGGGAAGAATCAGGAGACCATACTGGTAGTCACCCAGCTCTCCCAGGAACAGATATAACAGAGGAGGAGATTCTAGGACTGGATTACATGTGAGGGCCCTTTAAGGCTCGGCAGGCCGGCTTCTTGTTAACCCTTGGTATGCTGGTCATGCCTGAGTCATGTTGGATTCTGACACCCCCTGTGGGATTCTATTCCAGGAATTCAGCCCGGGTTCTGGGAGCCGCCGACCTCTGCCCAGGCTGGGCCCCCATGCCAGGCGGCGGCGGCCCCTGATCACATGACCGAGAGATTGGTGTAACCAAGAACCTAGTGGGGGAGGAAAACAGACAGTGATTCAAGATGGCGGCTGGGTCGGCTCGCCAACTAGTCACGATGCACATTCGGTTCGGCTCGCCCTTGGGGTTATCGGATGCCCAATGGGGCAGAAGTAAGAAAATAAGAAGGAATTCTCCGATAATCGCTACGACCACCGCGGCGAGCACTTCATTGCAAAAATTGTACAAAGGGCCCCAAACTTCTGCCCAGGGCCCCACAGACCAGAACTCGCCTCTGGTCACGTCCTCCATGTTGTGGAAGAAGATGAGCCCCAAAGCCATGAGCGTCGCCCCGAAATCTCTGACTACCCAGGTCTGACACCAGGAGGAGGTGATGCTGACACCCACTGGACAAACCGAGCGCTGCAGGCGTTACAGAGTCATCTCTGACCACTCACCGGTATATAGGAACATATCTGGTGTATTATATACAGTCCGGAAACTACCGGTATATAGGAACGTATCTGGTGTATGATATACAGTCCGGAAACTACCGGTATATAGGAACGTATCTGGTGTATAATATACAGTCCCGAAACTACCGGTATATAGGAACATATCTGGTGTATAATATACAGTCCTGAAACTACCGGTATATAGGAACGTATCTGGTGTACGATATACAGTCCGGAAACTACCGGTATATAGGAACGTATCTGGTGCATTATATACAGTCCCGAAACTACCGGTATATAGGAACGTATCTGGTGTATGATATACAGTCCCGAAACTACCGGTATATAGGAATGTATCTGGTGTACGATATACAGTCCCGAAACTACCGGTATATAGGAACGTATCTGGTGTATGATATACAGTCCCGAAACTACCGGTATATAGGAACATATCTGGTGTATTATATACAGTCCGGAAACTACCGGTATATAGGAACGTATCTGGTGTATGATATACAGTCCCAAAACTACCGGTATATAGGAACATATCTGGTGCATTATATACAGTCCTGAAACTACCGGTATATAGGAACGTATCTGGTGTACGATATACAGTCCCGAAACTACCGGTATATAGGAACGTATCTGGTGTATGATATACAGTCCCGAAACTACCGGTATATAGGAACGTATCTGGTGTATGATATACAGTCCGGAAACTACCGGTATATAGGAATGTATCTGGTGCATTATATACAGTCCGGAAACTACCGGTATATAGGAACGTATCTGGTGCATTATATACAGTCCCGAAACTACCGGTATATAGGAACGTATCCGGTGTATAATATACAGTCCGGAAACTACCGGTATATAGGAACGTATCTGGTGTATTATATACAGTCCCGAAACTACCGGTATATAGGAACGTATCTGGTGTATGATATACAGTCCTGAAACTACCAGTATATAGGAACGTATCTGGTGTATGATATACAGTCCGGAAACTACCGGTATATAGGAACGTATCTGGTGTATTATATACAGTCCCGAAACTACCGGTATATAGGAACGTATCTGGTGTATGATATACAGTCCGGAAACTACCGGTATATAGGAATGTATCTGGTGCATTATATACAGTCCGGAAACTACCGGTATATAGGAATGTATCTGGTGCATTATATACAGTCCGGAAACTACCGGTATATAGGAACGTATCTGGTGCATTATATACAGTCCCGAAACTACCGGTATATAGGAACGTATCTGGTGTATGATATACAGTCCCGAAACTACCGGTATATAGGAACGTATCTGGTGTATGATATACAGTCCGGAAACTACCGGTATATAGGAACGTATCTGGTGTATTATATACAGTCCCGAAACTACCGGCATATAGGAACGTATCTGGTGTATGATATACAGTCCGGAAACTACCGGTATATAGGAACGTATCTGGTGTATGATATACAGTCCCGAAACTACCGGTATATAGGAACGTATCTGGTGTATTATATACAGTCCGGAAACTACCGGTATATAGGAACGTATCTGGTGCATTATATACAGTCCCGAAACTACCGGTATATAGGAACGTATCTGGTGTATTATATACAGTCCCGAAACTACCGGTATATAGGAACGTATCTGGTGTATGATATACAGTCCGGAAACTACCGGTATATAGGAACGTATCTGGTGTATTATATACAGTCCGGAAACTACTGGTATATAGGAATGTATCTGGTGTATGATATACAGTCCGGAAACTACCGGTATATAGGAACGTATCTGGTGTATTATATACAGTCCGGAAACTACCGGTATATAGGAACGTATCTGGTGCATTATATACAGTCCCGAAACTACCGGTATATAGGAATGTATCTGGTGTATTATATACAGTCCGGAAACTACCGGTATATAGGAATGTATCTGGTGTATGATATACAGTCCCGAAACTACCGGTATATAGGAACATATCTGGTGTATTATATACAGTCCGGAAACTACCGGTATATAGGAACGTATCTGGTGTATTATATACAGTCCCGAAACTACCGGTATATAGGAACGTATCTGGTGCATTATATACAGTCCCGAAACTACCGGTATATAGGAACGTATCTGGTGTATGATATACAGTCCGGAAACTACCGGTATATAGGAACGTATCTGGTGTATGATATACAGTCCGGAAACTACCGGTATATAGGAACATATCTGGTGCATTATATACAGTCCCGAAACTACCGGTATATAGGAACGTATCTGGTGTATTATATACAGTCCGGAAACTACCGGTATATAGGAACGTATCTGGTGTATGATATACAGTCCGGAAACTACCGGTATATAGGAACGTATCTGGTGTATGATATACAGTCCTGAAACTACCGGTATATAGGAACGTATCTGGTGTACGATATACAGTCCCGAAACTACCGGTATATAGGAACGTATCTGGTGTATGATATACAGTCCCGAAACTACCGGTATATAGGAACATATCTGGTGTATTATATACAGTCCGGAAACTACCGGTATATAGGAACGTATCTGGTGTATGATATACAGTCCCAAAACTACCGGTATATAGGAACATATCTGGTGCATTATATACAGTCCTGAAACTACCGGTATATAGGAACGTATCTGGTGTATGATATACAGTCCGGAAACTACCGGTATATAGGAACGTATCTGGTGTATTATATACAGTCCGGAAACTACCGGTATATAGGAACGTATCTGGTGTATGATATACAGTCCGGAAACTACCGGTATATAGGAACGTATCTGGTGTATTATATACAGTCCGGAAACTACCGGTATATAGGAACATATCTGGTGTATGATATACAGTCCCGAAACTACCGGTATATAGGAACGTATCTGGTGTATGATATACAGTCCTGAAACTACCGGTATATAGGAACGTATCTGGTGTATAATATACAGTCCCGAAACTACCGGTATATAGGAACGTATCTGGTGTATGATATACAGTCCGGAAACTACCGGTATATAGGAACGTATCTGGTGCATTATATACAGTCCTGAAACTACCGGTATATAGGAACGTATCTGGTGTATTATATACAGTCCCGAAACTACCGGTATATAGGAACGTATCTGGTGTATTATATACAGTCCGGAAACTACCGGTATATAGGAACGTATCTGGTGCATTATATACAGTCCTGAAACTACCGGTATATAGGAACGTATCTGGTGTATGATATACAGTCCGGAAACTACCGGTATATAGGAACGTATCTGGTGCATTATATACAGTCCTGAAACTACCGGTATATAGGAACGTATCTGGTGTATGATATACAGTCCGGAAACTACCGGTATATAGGAACGTATCTGGTGTATTATATACAGTCCGGAAACTACCGGTATATAGGAACGTATCTGGTGTATGATATACAGTCCCGAAACTACCGGTATATAGGAACGTATCTGGTGTATTATATACAGTCCCGAAACTACCGGTATATAGGAACGTATCCGGTGTATAATATACAGTCCGGAAACTACCGGTATATAGGAACGTATCTGGTGCATTATATACAGTCCCGAAACTACCGGTATATAGGAACGTATCTGGTGTATTATATACAGTCCCGAAACTACCGGTATATAGGAACGTATCTGGTGCATTATATACAGTCCGGAAACTACCGGTATATAGGAACGTATCTGGTGTACGATATACAGTCCTGAAACTACCGGTATATAGGAACGTATCTGGTGTATTATATACAGTCCGGAAACTACCGGTATATAGGAACGTATCTGGTGTACGATATACAGTCCGGAAACTACCGGTATATAGGAACATATCTGGTGTATGATATACAGTCCGGAAACTACCGGTATATAGGAACGTATCTGGTGTATTATATACAGTCCGGAAACTACCGGTATATAGGAACGTATCTGGTGTATGATATACAGTCCGGAAACTACCGGTATATAGGAACGTATCTGGTGCATTATATACAGTCCCGAAACTACCGGTATATAGGAACGTATCTGGTGTATGATATACAGTCCCGAAACTACCGGTATATAGGAACGTATCTGGTGCATTATATACAGTCCGGAAACTACCGGTATATAGGAACGTATCTGGTGTATGATATACAGTCCGGAAACTACCGGTATATAGGAACGTATCTGGTGTATTATATACAGTCCTGAAACTACCGGTATATAGGAACGTATCTGGAGCATTATATATACGGGTATACACCTTATGTTGCCTACAGCAGTATGATATACGGGGCCCCAGTGAGAGGACAGGATGGCATGGACTGTATATACCGTATACTAGATGGCAGTATGGAGGACCATAGTGCCTGCTATAAGTACTGAGGGTCTGCCCACACCTCCGACCGGCGGGATCTCCAGCCATACTGCACTAGTATAAGAGGAGGCGCTGGCCCTTTAAGAGGAAGCATAAAACCAGGAAAAAAGAGGAAACAGAAGGTGAAGAAAGAAAAGGAGGAAGAAGCAAAAAACAACCAGGAAGACGCCGACAACCATCTGTATATATCATGTCTGAGAGGTTGTCACAGCCCCGCCCCCTGTTACTGACATCACTGAATATAATGACATGTGATCAGACATGAGATCCGCACACCTTATACTACAGTACAGCTATTCATCTATTACTACTGACAACCAGCTGTATATATCATGTCTGAGAGGTTGTCACAGCCCCGCCCACTGCTACTGACATCACTGATATAATGACATGTGATCAGACATGAGATCCGCACACCTTATACTACAGTACAGCTATTCATCTATTACTACTGACACCCAGCTGTATATATCATGTCTGAGAGGTTGTCACAGCCCCGCCCCCTGTTACTGACATCACTGATATAATATAATGACATGTGATCAGACATGAGATCCGCACACCTTATACTACAGTACAGCTATTCATCTATTACTACTGACATCCAGCTGTATATATCATGTCTGAGAGGTTGTCACAGCCCCGCCCCCTGTTACTGACATCACTGATATAATATAATGACATGTGATCAGACATGAGATCCGCACACCTTATACTACAGTACAGCTATTCATCTATTACTACTGACAACCAGCTGTATATATCATGTCTGAGAGGTTGTCACAGCCCCGCCCCCTGTTACTGACATCACTGATATAATATAATGACATGTGATCAGACATGAGATCCGCACACCTTATACTACAGTACAGCTATTCATCTATTACTACTGACAACCAGCTGTATATATCATGTGTGAGAGGTTGTCACAGCCCCGCCCCCTGTTACTGACATCACTGATATAATATAATGACATGTGATCAGACATGAGATCCGCACACCTTATACTACAGTACAGCTATTCATCTATTACTACTGTATACTACCTGTATATATCATGTCTGAGAGGTTGTCACAGCCCCGCCCCCTGTTACTGTGCTCCTCCTATTTCTGCCCCCTCTCTGTATTTTTCCCCCGGCCGCCCCCACATCTTGTGCTCCTCTCTGACCTGACGCCATCTCCTGGTGATGGCAGATAATGGCGGTATTGTCTGGGGCTTCTCGCCATCTAGATAAACTCGTTCTGCCGCCTCCAGTGCCAGGAGATGATATAAATGGGGCATTCATAAGCGGGCGCCACCTGGAGAGCGCACACCCTGGGGCCACCACTATGCGGCTCTCCCCCTCCCCCCCTTATTATTACAGGTTGCTTTCTGCTGATTTTACAGGATGATTTTGGGTCACTTCATGGGGCATCTACATCCCGGGGTCAGACCCTTTTCACATGGGGACGCACCTGACTACTGTAGTCACAACTTAAGCCATGTTACTTTCCTCCCAGAGGTTGTCAGCAGCAGTCATGTGACCTTACTGACACATCATACATATATATGTACAGATATGGCGTCCACCTGCCGACCAGCAGTCTCCTCCACCTCCCAGTAACATCTCTACACCAAGATGGAGACTCAGTGATCATAGAAGGGGAGGGTCTGTCGTGTCACCTGGTGAGAATGAAGGGATTAACATGATATCAGGTGTGCTGTCACCTCTTGTATTCTGGGCAGCACCTCCACGCCAGGCAGAACAGCCACAGGCTATACCTAAGAGCACAGCAGAGACTGGATACAACTGTAACAAATCCTCAGCTGTGAGGAGTATTAGCTCAGGGATGATAGTGAGCAGAGACCGGACACAACTGTAACAAACCCTCAGCTGTGAGGAGTATTAGTTCAGGGCTGATAGTGAGCAGACACTGGATACAACTGTAACAAATCCTCAGCTGTGAGGAGTATTAGCTCAGGGCTGATAGCGAGCAGAGACCGGACACAACTGTAACAAACCCTCAGCTGTGAGGAGTATTAGCTCAGGGCTGATAGCGAGCAGAGACCGGACACAACTGTAACAAACCCTCAGCTGTGAGGAGTATTAGCTCAGGGCTGATAGTGAGCAGACACTGGATACAACTGTAACAAACCCTCAGCTGTGAGGAGTATTAGCTCAGGGCTGATAGTGAGCAGAGACCGGACACAACTGTAACAAATCCTCAGCTGTGAGGAGTATTAGCTCAGGGCTGATAGTGAGCAGACACTGGATACAACTGTAACAAACCCTCAGCTGTGAGGAGTATTAGCTCAGGGCTGATAGCGAGCAGAGACCGGACACAACTGTAACAAATCCTCAGCTGTGAGGAGTTTACTCAGGCTGATAGTGAGCAGAGACTGGATACAACTGTAACAAATCCTCAGCTGTGAGGAGTATTAGCTCAGGCTGATAGCGAGCAGAGACCGGACACAACTGTAACAAACCCTCAGCTGTGAGGAGTATTAGCTCAGGGCTGATAGTGAGCAGAGACCGGACACAACTGTAACAAATCCTCAGCTGTGAGGAGTATTAGCTCAGGCTGATAGTGAGCAGAGACCGGACACAACTGTAACAAACCCTCAGCTGTGAGGAGTATTAGCTCAGGCTGATAGTGAGCAGAGACCGGACACAACTGTAACAAACCCTCAGCTGTGAGGAGTATTAGCTCAGGGCTGATAGCGAGCAGACACTGGATACAACTGTAACAAACCCTCAGCTGTGAGGAGTATTAGCTGAGGCTGATAGTGAGCAGACACTGGATACAACTGTAACAAACCCTCAGCTGTGAGGAGTATTAGCTCAGGGCTGATAGCGAGCAGAGACCGGACACAACTGTAACAAATCCTCAGCTGTGAGGAGTATTAGCTCAGGCTGATAGTGAGCAGAGACTGGATACAACTGTAACAAACCCTCAGCTGTGAGGAGTATTAGCTCAGGGCTGATAGTGAGCAGAGACCGGACACAACTGTAACAAATCCTCAGCTGTGAGGAGTATTAGCTCAGGCTGATAGTGAGCAGACACTGGATACAACTGTAACAAACCCTCAGCTGTGAGGAGTATTAGCTCAGGGCTGATAGCCAGCAGAGACTGGATACAACTGTAACAAATCCTCAGCTGTGAGGAGTATTAGCTCAGGCTGATAGTGAGCAGAGACCGGACACAACTGTAACAAACCCTCAGCTGTGAGGAGTATTAGCTCAGGGCTGATAGCCAGCAGACACTGGATACAACTGTAACAAACCCTCAGCTGTGAGGAGTATTAGCTCAGGGCTGATAGCCAGCAGACACTGGATACAACTGTAACAAACCCTCAGCTGTGAGGAGTATTAGCTCAGGGCTGATAGCGAGCAGACACTGGATACAACTGTAACAAATCCTCAGCTGTGAGGAGTATTAGCCAGGCGATAGTGAGCAGGACCGGCCAACGTACAAACCCTCAGCTGTGAGGAGTATTAGCTCAGGGCTGATAGTGAGCAGACACTGGATACAACTGTAACAAACCCTCAGCTGTGAGGAGTATTAGCTCAGGCTGATAGCGAGCAGAGACCGGACACAACTGTAACAAACCCTCAGCTGTGAGGAGTATTAGCTCAGGGCTGATAGCGAGCAGAGACTGGATACAACTGTAACAAACCCTCAGCTGTGAGGAGTATTAGCTCAGGCTGATAGCGAGCAGACACTGGATACAACTGTAACAAATCCTCAGCTGTGAGGAGTATTAGCTCAGGCTGATAGTGAGCAGAGACCGGACACAACTGTAACAAATCCTCAGCTGTGAGGAGTATTAGCTCAGGGCTGATAGTGAGCAGACACTGGATACAACTGTAACAAACCCTCAGCTGTGAGGAGTATTAGCTCAGGGCTGATAGCGAGCAGAGACCGGACACAACTGTAACAAACCCTCAGCTGTGAGGAGTATTAGCTCAGGGCTGATAGCGAGCAGAGACCGGACACAACTGTAACAAATCCTCAGCTGTGAGGAGTATTAGCTCAGGGCTGATAGCGAGCAGAGACCGGACACAACTGTAACAAACCCTCAGCTGTGAGGAGTATTAGCTCAGGGCTGATAGTGAGCAGACACTGGATACAACTGTAACAAACCCTCAGCTGTGAGGAGTATTAGCTCAGGCTGATAGTGAGCAGAGACCGGACACAACTGTAACAAACCCTCAGCTGTGAGGAGTATTAGCTCAGGGCTGATAGTGAGCAGAGACCGGACACAACTGTAACAAACCCTCAGCTGTGAGGAGTATTAGCTCAGGCTGATAGTGAGCAGAGACCGGACACAACTGTAACAAACCCTCAGCTGTGAGGAGTATTAGCTCAGGCTGATAGCGAGCAGAGACCGGACACAACTGTAACAAATCCTCAGCTGTGAGGAGTATTAGCTCAGGCTGATAGTGAGCAGACACTGGATACAACTGTAACAAACCCTCAGCTGTGAGGAGTATTAGCTCAGGCTGATAGCGAGCAGAGACCGGACACAACTGTAACAAATCCTCAGCTGTGAGAAGTATTAGCTCAGGCTGATAGTGAGCAGACACTGGATACAACTGTAACAAACCCTCAGCTGTGAGGAGTATTAGCTCAGGCTGATAGTGAGCAGACACTGGATACAACTGTAACAAATCCTCAGCTGTGAGGAGTATTAGCTCAGGCTGATAGTGAGCAGAGACCGGACACAACTGTAACAAACCCTCAGCTGTGAGGAGTATTAGCTCAGGGCTGATAGTGAGCAGACACTGGATACAACTGTAACAAACCCTCAGCTGTGAGGAGTATTAGCTCAGGGCTGATAGTGAGCAGAGACCGGACACAACTGTAACAAATCCTCAGCTGTGAGGAGTATTAGCTCAGGCTGATAGTGAGCAGAGACCGGACACAACTGTAACAAACCCTCAGCTGTGAGGAGTATTAGCTCAGGGCTGATAGTGAGCAGAGACCGGACACAACTGTAACAAATCCTCAGCTGTGAGGAGTATTAGCTCAGGGCTGATAGTGAGCAGACACTGGATACAACTGTAACAAACCCTCAGCTGTGAGGAGTATTAGCTGAGGCTGATAGTGAGCAGACACTGGATACAACTGTAACAAACCCTCAGCTGTGAGGAGTATTAGCTCAGGCTGATAGTGAGCAGACACTGGATACAACTGTAACAAACCCTCAGCTGTGAGGAGTATTAGCTCAGGCTGATAGCGAGCAGAGACCGGACACAACTGTAACAAATCCTCAGCTGTGAGGAGTATTAGCTCAGGCTGATAGTGAGCAGACACTGGATACAACTGTAACAAACCCTCAGCTGTGAGGAGTATTAGCTCAGGCTGATAGTGAGCAGAGACCGGACACAACTGTAACAAATCCTCAGCTGTGAGGAGTATTAGCTCAGGCTGATAGTGAGCAGACACTGGATACAACTGTAACAAACCCTCAGCTGTGAGGAGTATTAGCTCAGGGCTGATAGCGAGCAGAGACCGGACACAACTGTAACAAATCCTCAGCTGTGAGGAGTATTAGCTCAGGGCTGATAGTGAGCAGACACTGGATACAACTGTAACAAACCCTCAGCTGTGAGGAGTATTAGCTCAGGCTGATAGTGAGCAGACACTGGATACAACTGTAACAAACCCTCAGCTGTGAGGAGTATTAGCTCAGGGCTGATAGCGAGCAGAGACCGGACACAACTGTAACAAATCCTCAGCTGTGAGGAGTATTAGCTCAGGCTGATAGTGAGCAGACACTGGATACAACTGTAACAAACCCTCAGCTGTGAGGAGTATTGGCTCAGGGCTGATAGCCAGCAGAGACTGGATACAACTGTAACAAATCCTCAGCTGTGAGGAGTATTAGCTCAGGCTGATAGTGAGCAGAGACCGGACACAACTGTAACAAACCCTCAGCTGTGAGGAGTATTAGCTCAGGGCTGATAGCCAGCAGACACTGGATACAACTGTAACAAACCCTCAGCTGTGAGGAGTATTAGCTCAGGGCTGATAGCCAGCAGACACTGGATACAACTGTAACAAACTCTCAGCTGTGAGGAGTATTAGCTCAGGGCTGATAGCGAGCAGACACTGGATACAACTGTAACAAATCCTCAGCTGTGAGGAGTATTAGCTCAGGCTGATAGTGAGCAGAGACCGGACACAACTGTAACAAACCCTCAGCTGTGAGGAGTATTAGCTCAGGGCTGATAGCGAGCAGACACTGGATACAACTGTAACAAACCCTCAGCTGTGAGGAGTATTAGCTCAGGGCTGATAGCGAGCAGAGACCGGACACAACTGTAACAAATCCTCAGCTGTGAGGAGTATTAGCTCAGGGCTGATAGCGAGCAGACACTGGATACAACTGTAACAAACCCTCAGCTGTGAGGAGTATTAGCTCAGGCTGATAGCGAGCAGACACTGGATACAACTGTAACAAATCCTCAGCTGTGAGGAGTATTAGCTCAGGCTGATAGTGAGCAGAGACCGGACACAACTGTAACAAATCCTCAGCTGTGAGGAGTATTAGCTCAGGCTGATAGTGAGCAGACACTGGATACAACTGTAACAAACCCTCAGCTGTGAGGAGTATTAGCTCAGGCTGATAGTGAGCAGAGACCGGACACAACTGTAACAAATCCTCAGCTGTGAGGAGTATTAGCTCAGGGCTGATAGTGAGCAGACACTGGATACAACTGTAACAAACCCTCAGCTGTGAGGAGTATTAGCTCAGGGCTGATAGCGAGCAGAGACCGGACACAACTGTAACAAATCCTCAGCTGTGAGGAGTATTAGCTCAGGGCTGATAGCGAGCAGAGACCGGACACAACTGTAACAAACCCTCAGCTGTGAGGAGTATTAGCTCAGGGCTGATAGTGAGCAGACACTGGATACAACTGTAACAAACCCTCAGCTGTGAGGAGTATTAGCTCAGGCTGATAGTGAGCAGAGACCGGACACAACTGTAACAAACCCTCAGCTGTGAGGAGTATTAGCTCAGGGCTGATAGTGAGCAGAGACCGGACACAACTGTAACAAACCCTCAGCTGTGAGGAGTATTAGCTCAGGCTGATAGTGAGCAGAGACCGGACACAACTGTAACAAACCCTCAGCTGTGAGGAGTATTAGCTCAGGCTGATAGCGAGCAGAGACCGGACACAACTGTAACAAATCCTCAGCTGTGAGAGTATTAGCTCAGGCTGATAGTGAGCAGACACTGGATACAACTGTAACAAACCCTCAGCTGTGAGGAGTATTAGCTCAGGCTGATAGTGAGCAGACACTGGATACAACTGTAACAAATCCTCAGCTGTGAGGAGTATTAGCTCAGGCTGATAGTGAGCAGAGACCGGACACAACTGTAACAAACCCTCAGCTGTGAGGAGTATTAGCTCAGGGCTGATAGTGAGCAGACACTGGATACAACTGTAACAAACCCTCAGCTGTGAGGAGTATTAGCTCAGGGCTGATAGTGAGCAGAGACCGGACACAACTGTAACAAATCCTCAGCTGTGAGGAGTATTAGCTCAGGGCTGATAGTGAGCAGACACTGGATACAACTGTAACAAACCCTCAGCTGTGAGGAGTATTAGCTCAGGCTGATAGTGAGCAGAGACCGGACACAACTGTAACAAATCCTCAGCTGTGAGGAGTATTAGCTCAGGGCTGATAGTGAGAAGACACTGGATACAACTGTAACAAACCCTCAGCTGTGAGGAGTATTAGCTCAGGGCTGATAGTGAGCAGAGACCGGACACAACTGTAACAAATCCTCAGCTGTGAGGAGTATTAGCTCAGGGCTGATAGTGAGCAGAGACCGGACACAACTGTAACAAACCCTCAGCTGTGAGGAGTATTAGCTCAGGGCTGATAGTGAGCAGAGACCGGACACAACTGTAACAAATCCTCAGCTGTGAGGAGTATTAGCTCAGGGCTGATAGTGAGCAGACACTGGATACAACTGTAACAAACCCTCAGCTGTGAGGAGTATTAGCTGAGGCTGATAGTGAGCAGACACTGGATACAACTGTAACAAACCCTCAGCTGTGAGGAGTATTAGCTCAGGCTGATAGTGAGCAGACACTGGATACAACTGTAACAAACCCTCAGCTGTGAGGAGTATTAGCTCAGGCTGATAGTGAGCAGAGACCGGACACAACTGTAACAAATCCTCAGCTGTGAGGAGTATTAGCTCAGGCTGATAGTGAGCAGACACTGGATACAACTGTAACAAACCCTCAGCTGTGAGGAGTATTAGCTCAGGGCTGATAGCGAGCAGAGACCGGACACAACTGTAACAAATCCTCAGCTGTGAGGAGTATTAGCTCAGGGCTGATAGTGAGCAGACACTGGATACAACTGTAACAAACCCTCAGCTGTGAGGAGTATTAGCTCAGGCTGATAGTGAGCAGACACTGGATACAACTGTAACAAACCCTCAGCTGTGAGGAGTATTAGCTCAGGGCTGATAGCGAGCAGAGACCGGACACAACTGTAACAAACCCTCAGCTGTGAGGAGTATTAGCTCAGGGCTGATAGCGAGCAGAGACCGGACACAACTGTAACAAACCCTCAGCTGTGAGGAGTATTAGCTCAGGCTGATAGTGAGCAGAGACCGGACACAACTGTAACAAATCCTCAGCTGTGAGGAGTATTAGCTCAGGCTGATAGTGAGCAGACACTGGATACAACTGTAACAAACCCTCAGCTGTGAGGAGTATTAGCTCAGGCTGATAGCGAGCAGAGACCGGACACAACTGTAACAAATCCTCAGCTGTGAGGAGTATTAGCTCAGGCTGATAGTGAGCAGACACTGGATACAACTGTAACAAACCCTCAGCTGTGAGGAGTATTAGTTCAGGGCTGATAGTGAGCAGACACTGGATACAACTGTAACAAATCCTCAGCTGTGAGGAGTATTAGCTCAGGGCTGATAGCAGACACTGGATACAACTGTAACAAATCCTCAGCTGTGAGGAGTATTAGCTCAGGCTGATAGTGAGCAGACACTGGATACAACTGTAACAAACCCTCAGCTGTGAGGAGTATTAGCTCAGGGCTGATAGTGAGCAGAGACCGGACACAACTGTAACAAATCCTCAGCTGTGAGGAGTATTAGCTCAGGCTGATAGTGAGCAGACACTGGATACAACTGTAACAAACCCTCAGCTGTGAGGAGTATTAGCTCAGGGCTGATAGTGAGCAGACACTGGATACAACTGTAACAAACCCTCAGCTGTGAGGAGTATTAGCTCAGGCTGATAGTGAGCAGAGACCGGACACAACTGTAACAAATCCTCAGCTGTGAGGAGTATTAGCTCAGGCTGATAGTGAGCAGACACTGGATACAACTGTAACAAACCCTCAGCTGTGAGGAGTATTAGCTCAGGGCTGATAGTGAGCAGACACTGGATACAACTGTAACAAACCCTCAGCTGTGAGGAGTATTAGCTCAGGCTGATAGTGAGCAGAGACCGGACACAACTGTAACAAATCCTCAGCTGTGAGGAGTATTAGCTCAGGGCTGATAGTGAGCAGACACTGGATACAACTGTAACAAACCCTCAGCTGTGAGGAGTATTAGCTCAGGGCTGATAGCGAGCAGAGACCGGACCAACTGTCAAACCCCAGCTGTGAGGGTATTAGCTCAGGGCTGATAGTGAGCAGAGATCTTGAGAGATAGCCCAGGAATATTAGGGCTCCTCACCCCGACATATTGTGCCCGCAGCTCCTGCGCAGACCTGTGTGTCTCCATGGTAACAGACTACAATCACAAGCCTTCAGGTTCAGACTACACAAGGTTTGTTTGTAGTCTGTTACCATGGAGACAAATAGGTGATGTGGACAGGAAAACAGATCTATAATGAAAGCATGATGTGGGAGGGGCCTGATGTCACAGCGGCGGTGCGGCTGAGGTCATGTTCACACTGTATTGGTCATGTCAGGTTAATATTCTGTAAGTAAGGTAAGCCTCCTATAATCGGTGACTACTTATATGTAGTCAGTGACCCTGCCACCATTCACTGTGGGATAGCAGGGCTGATATCACTAGTGCCCCCCATACAGTGTGCGGTATATAAGTACGTGCCCCCCATACAGTGTGCAGTATATAAGTACGTGCCCCCCATACAGTGTGCAGTATATAAGTATGTGCCCCCCATACAGTGTGCAGTATATAAGTACGTGCCCCCCATACAGTGTGCGGTATATAAGTATGTGCCCCCCATACAGTGTGCAGTATATAAGTATGTGCCCCCCCATACAGTGTGCGGTATATAAGTACGTGCCCCCCATACAGTGTGCGGTATATAAGTACTGCCCCCCCATACAGTGTGCAGTATATAAGTACGTGCCCCCCATACAGTGTGCGGTATATAAGTATGTGCCCCCCATACAGTGTGCAGTATATAAGTATGTGCCCCCCATACAGTGTGCGGTATATAAGTATGTGCCCCCCATACAGTGTGCGGTATATAAGTACGTGCCCCCCATACAGTGTGCAGTATATAAGTACGTGCCCCCCATACAGTGTGCAGTATATAAGTATGTGCCCCCCATACAGTGTGCAGTATATAAGTATGTGCCCCCCCATACAGTGTGCAGTATATAAGTATGTGCCCCCCATACAGTGTGCGGTATATAAGTATGTGCCCCCCATACAGTGTGCAGTATATAAGTATGTGCCCCCCATACAGTGTGCGGTATATAAGTACGTGCCCCCCATACAGTGTGCAGTATATAAGTATGTGCCCCCCATACAGTGTGCGGTATATAAGTACGTGCCCCCCCATACAGTGTGCAGTATATAAGTATGTGCCCCCCATACAGTGTGCGGTATATAAGTACGTGCCCCCCATACAGTGTGCAGTATATAAGTATGTGCCCCCCATACAGTGTGCGGTATATAAGTACGTGCCCCCCATACAGTGTGCAGTATATAAGTATGTGCCCCCCATACAGTGTGCGGTATATAAGTACGTGCCCCCCATACAGTGTGCAGTATATAAGTATGTGCCCCCCATACAGTGTGCGGTATATAAGTATGTGCCCCCCATACAGTGTGCAGTATATAAGTATGTGCCCCCCATACAGTGTGCGGTATATAAGTATGTGCCCCCCATACAGTGTGCAGTATATAAGTATGTGCCCCCCATACAGTGTGCAGTATATAAGTATGTGCCCCCCATACAGTGTGCAGTATATAAGTATGTGCCCCCCATACAGTGTGCGGTATATAAGTATGTGCCCCCCATACAGTGTGCGGTATATAAGTATGTGCCCCCCATACAGTGTGCAGTATATAAGTATGTGCCCCCCATACAGTGTGCGGTATATAAGTATGTGCCCCCCATACAGTGTGCGGTATATAAGTATGTGCCCCCCATACAGTGTGCGGTACATAAGTATGTGCCCCCCATACAGTGTGCAGTATATAAGTATGTGCCCCCCATACAGTGTGCAGTATATAAGTACGTGCCCCTCATACAGTGTGCAGTATATAAGTATGTGCCCCCCATACAGTGCGCGGTATATAAGTACGTGCCCCCCATACAGTGTGCGGTATATAAGTACGTGCCCCCCATACAGTGTGCGGTATATAAGTATGTGCCCCCCATACAGTGTGCGGTATATAAGTATGTGCCCCCCATACAGTGTGCAGTATATAAGTATGTGCCCCCCATACAGTGTGCAGTATATAAGTATGTGCCCCCCATACAGTGTGCGGTATATAAGTATGTGCCCCCCATACAGTGTGCAGTATATAAGTATGTGCCCCCCATACAGTGTGCGGTATATAAGTATGTGCCCCTCATACAGTGTGCGGTATATAAGTACGTGCCCCCCATACAGTGTGCAGTATATAAGTACGTGCCCCCCATACAGTGTGCAGTATATAAGTATGTGCCCCCCATACAGTGTGCAGTATATAAGTACGTGCCCCCCATACAGTGTGCGGTATATAAGTATGTGCCCCCCTTACAGTGTGCAGTATATAAGTATGTGCCCCCCATACAGTGTGCGGTATATAAGTACGTGCCCCCCATACAGTGTGCGGTATATAAGTATGTGCCCCCCATACAGTGTGCGGTATATAAGTATGTGCCCCCCATACAGTGTGCGGTATATAAGTATGTGCCCCCCATACAGTGTGCGGTATATAAGTATGTGCCCCCCATACAGTGTGCAGTATATAAGTATGTGCCCCCCATACAGTGTGCAGTATATAAGTATGTGCCCCCCATACAGTGTGCGGTATATAAGTACGTGCCCCCCATACAGTGTGCAGTATATAAGTATGTGCCCCCCCATACAGTGTGCAGTATATAAGTACGTGCCCCCCATACAGTGTGCAGTATATAAGTATGTGCCCCCCATACAGTGTGCGGTATATAAGTACGTGCCCCCCATACAGTGTGCGGTATATAAGTATGTGCCCCCCATACAGTGTGCAGTATATAAGTATGTGCCCCCCATACAGTGTACAGTATATAAGTATGTGCCCCCCATACAGTGTGCAGTATATAAGTATGTGCCCCCCATACAGTGTGCAGTATATAAGTATGTGCCCCCCATACAGTGTGCGGTATATAAGTATGTGCCCCCCATACAGTGTGCGGTATATAAGTATGTGCCCCCCATACAGTGTGCAGTATATAAGTATGTGCCCCCCATACAGTGTGCGGTATATAAGTATGTGCCCCCCATACAGTGTGCAGTATATAAGTATGTGCCCCCCATACAGTGTGCGGTATATAAGTATGTGCCCCCCACGTACAGTGTGCGGTATATAAGTATGTGCCCCCCATACAGTGTGCGGTATATAAGTATGTGCCCCCCATACAGTGTGCGGTATATAAGTATGTGCCCCCCATACAGTGTGCAGTATATAAGTATGTGCCCCCCCATACAGTGTGCGGTATATAAGTATGTGCCCCCCATACAGTGTGCGGTATATAAGTATGTGCCCCCCATACAGTGTGCGGTATATAAGTATGTGCCCCCCCATACAGTGTGCGGTATATAAGTATGTGCCCCCCATACAGTGTGCGGTATATAAGTATGTGCCCCCCATACAGTGTGCAGTATATAAGTATGTGCCCCCCATACAGTGTGCGGTATATAAGTATGTGCCCCCCCATACAGTGTGCGGTATATAAGTATGTGCCCCCCCATACAGTGTGCGGTATATAAGTATGTGCCCCCCATACAGTGTGCGATATAGTATGGCCCCCCAAATGTGCGGTATATAAGTATGTGCCCCCCATACAGTGTGCAGTATATAAGTATGTGCCCCCCATACAGTGTGCGGTATATAAGTATGTGCCCCCCATACAGTGTGCGGTATATAAGTATGTGCCCCCCATACAGTGTGCGGTATATAAGTATGTGCCCCCCATACAGTGTGCGGTATATAAGTATGTGCCCCCCATACAGTGTGCAGTATATAAGTATGTGCCCCCCATACAGTGTGCAGTATATAAGTATATCCCACACCGGTAATGGCTTCTTTCCCGGCAGTCATGTGACCTTCTGTATATCCTCCCTGTGGCCTTCATGCCCTGATCCAGGAGATTAGGAAGTTTCCACTGAAGGCATTAACGCGCAACATTCCCAGCCTGGTGGATGCGGCTCTACTGGGCCATCTAGTGCACAAAGCTGGGAAGTGCAGGGAATCCTGGAATAGAAAGAATCAACCCAGCCCCGCCCCCAGGACAGGAGGTCCCCAGCAGTACAGAGTATTTCAGGAGAGGAGTGTGCTGATCTTATAGGGAGGTCACAGGGCGAGAGTTACATAGTGTTAGGAGCAGGGACCCCAGCAGTACAGAGGATTTCAGGAGATGCGGCTTATAGGTCTCCGTCCTGGGCTTACTTAGCCACCAGACAGTAATAGTCTTAAAGGGAAAGTGTCACCAGGAAACGACCTGTTGTATAAATCACACTTTTATTTTATACATATTTTTAAAGAATTTTTGGTATTTTTAATTTTCCATGTTATCTAGATTTTAAACAAAAAAATCTAAAAATCTTGTAATTCCAACTCCTGCCACTAAGCCTAAAATAGTCTGTGACTTCCTGTCTCTGGGGAATGGACCACGGGCCACAGACACAGCAGTCAGAGCTGATCTTATACATATAGAAATAATTCTGACACTTCTGACGATTGTACACTGAGATTCCAAATATTCACAAAAGGAGATATAGCAGCGCTTGGCACCTATATCATGTCACATGACCCATAATACCCCATAGAAGCCCGCAGGTCCTTCATTCTTAATGAATGCACTCGGAGCCATCGCAGTATTCTTCTTTCATCCCGGTTGTTTATATAAACTGTTGCAAGTTTGTCGGATTTTACCGGGATCTTGTGATTCTGCAGATCTTCTGAACTCTCTGATGTTGGAAGAAAGAGAACAGAAGACCAGAGATTATCTGCCTTGTATCCATCTGTGCTCTGCATGGGCACCCCAACCCCCGGAGGAGGCATTTGTTGTGATTATCTTCTGGGGTTGAGGAACCTGAGAGTTCCCCCTCTGTAGCATGCGAGGAATAAACCACCCATTGAGATCTTTTCAGGTGGAGCGAGAAATCCAGATTCTTCAGATGCTTGTCCCAGGCTTGTCGGATGTCACGCTGTAGAGCTCTCGTGTGCTTTCGACCATGGTACCCCATTGATGGCAGATATCATGAGGCCTAGGATTCTCATAGCCTTACGGATTGAGAGTCTGAGATGAGAGATAAGATGATGGACCTCCCTGTGAATGTTAGAAATTCTTTGAAGAGGGAGAGTCACCCTAAAATGCTTGTGGATTTTGCAAACTTCTAGAAAGGTTCATCTCCGAGATGGAACTAGGTGAGACTTTTTGATTTGCTTTGGAGGAGATCCAGGACAACTTAGAAGAGTTTCTGAAGGAGCCTGCCCCATGTGAATCCCCGCTATGTCCGTCCTCGCCTCCTACTTATGGATGTGATCGGAGGATCGACAAGGTCTTATTATTAACCTGTCGCTATCGGATTCCACCACATGTGCTGCCGCCTGGCCTCCAGGAAATATAAATATATATACACACATAGGCCATATAGCCAGCACTCGCTGTTGTTCTCTGTTATCAGCGGATACATATATACAGTTACTTCAGGTCAGCAGGATGTGCCGCTATATACTGGCCTTGGTTTGGTGCAGGCTCCAGTATCCGATCCTGCACTTTACTATATGAGGCGGCGAACTGCAGCTTAGGGTTATCCTTCTTCAGTGAAGTCCCCCAAGGACCCCCAAAGTAGTTATCACTTATACATGTACATAAAGAATTACTTTGTTTGAGGCCTCCATCAAGTTATATAATAACCCCCACATGTAGTATAATGGCCCCCTCAGCGTCCCCACGTCTAGTGTAATGGCCCCCTCAGTGTCCCCACACCTAGTATAATATCCTCCACACTCATTGATTTGTTAGAGGCAAGTTGGATTAGGTACCATGGACCTCAGGCTGTTCGCAAAGTGCTCACCCCTCATTCATGCCAAAGGTCCCTGTGATAAAATACCCCTTAGTCAGCGGACGCCTGACGGTTGCCATGGACAACAGCCACGTTCTATTGCTCCGCCTCTTATGAATCACCCCCGTTACAGCTGAGTTTTTAGTGTTATCCGATTCTGTGAAGGACATCAAGTATGAAATCTGCAGAGGTCCAACACTCAGGACCCCGCAAAATACCGTTATCAAGTATGTCCACTCTCCGCAGTACCCACACTGGCCACTACAGGTTGTGGGGTGAGTGAGCAGTAGGTAAATAATACGATCTGTACTGTCTCCCTACTGGTGATCTACAGAGTCCCAGTGTGCTGTTAGTGAGGAGATTGCTGCAAATTAACCTTCAAGAAAGCAGGAAGTTGCACCATATTATTTGGCTTAGTGGCCAGAGTCAACATTGCAGTAGTTCCAGGAACTTTTTTAAAAATATAAAGCAAAACTTGATGAAATATTCCTTTCGTTCCCTGGCGACAATCCCTTTAAGGATTACCTCAGGCAGCGTCGAGGAGATTCTATTATTTTATCGGCGTCGTGAGTCTCCGTGTGCGGCTGATATGAGGAGGTCCGGCGTTACCATGGCGATACACGACTCTCTGCACGTGGTGCTGGTCAGGGCCAACATTATATTAAACCATAAATCAGCTCGCTGGCGCCCTCCCTGGGGTGAGATTACCCTGGGCTGCAGGATATAAATAAACTGCTGTAATAACTGCAGAGGTCGGCTCGTGGCGGAGCACACGTCACAGCAGCGCTGATTAACCCTTACATATACAGCAGTGCCGCTGCTTCGCTGTTATCAGCCAGGGTAGGAGGAGCCTGTCACTTACCCCATAACCCCCCATACATGAGCACCCACGAATGGTCGAAATAAAGATTTATTGTGAACAAGAACTTAAAAGGTCGCTACAGTATAAAATAAGTCACAACACAGCGGGAACACAACACAAGATGGCAGAGCCGGGGGCTTGGTCCGGGCCGAGATCACATCTGGAGAGACAGAAGACATCAGAGGTTAGGACATGAAGTACAGCAGCCCCTCCCCCCACTGACAACCACATGTAGTCAGGCTCCTCCTACCGTCTCAGGTCACTCCTGGGTCTCCATGTTCTCCTCCTCCTCAGCTCCCTCTGGAATATCCGGACTCTCATCGCCCTCTCCCTCCTTCCTCTCTGGGGGTCTCTCGTAGGCCTTCTCTGAAGGGGTCACAATGACACCGTCCCAGGTGGACATCTCTGTGGCCAGAGCTGCGGAGACAGATTGGGATTAGTAGAGCGCCCCTCTCAGGACAAGCCCCACCCCCTCACAGTAAGTCACTTACCACTTGCATCGCCCTCCAAGCCGAGGATCTTGCGGTATCCGCCGTGAGATAAGATGCGGATCAGGGTCTGAGCAGTGTAACACACCATGTCCTGCGGGGGGCAGAAGAGGCGTCAGTTACCCGTGATGATGTCATCACCTCATTGTGTGCCCTGTGGTTTGTCCCCAATATCAGTGTCTCCCCCCTACCCCTCAGACCCCCCCGACTCACCTGCTGTTCCAGGGTCATCACTGTGTGGACCCGGAAGTTTCCGCTCTCACAAGGATCTGTAATTCCCACAGACCCGGGAAGGAAGAGGCCAGCGGCCAAAATCTGGAGGCAGCGCCTGTCAGAGGAAGCAGCCACTGTAAGAGGAGCCCCTGCACCATGGCCCCACCCCCCTCATACTGCCCCGCCCACTTACCTATAGGCTATATTGAGTGCCAGCGGCTGCCGGGATGGGTTGTTCATGACAGCGTAGTGTGCCTGGAAATAGGAGGAGCCTAATATTAGAGCCTGACAAGAGAGAGGTCAGTGACTGAGCCCTGGAGGAAGGGCCACTTACCAGCAGATCCAGGATCCAGGGGGTCAGAGGCTCAAAGCCAGCGAAGCGGCTCCTCAGGTCCTTCAAGAGGCGGATCAGAACCTTCACTCTGCAGGGACAGGAGGAGATGTGAGGCCAGGTGTAATACCACACTCACCCTGTAGGGGCTACAGCATGCCCCACCACCCCTCTAACCCACCGACAGCCTGTGGCCAGCTTTATAACTGTGGCTTTGTTTCCTGTTCTCCAGTCACAGCCAAAGCTGTCTCCACAATCCTCCACCAAGCGGGTCAGTGAGCAGCATGGCTGGCTCTGCGGGACCCAAATACCTCCCCTAGACACAGGCCGGAGCGTTATGGGCTCCCATCCAGGCCCAGTGGGGTTTGCAGTTTTTGTACGCAGCTCTGGATGTGACTCCGTGACTTACGTGGAGTGAGACGCGTTCTCCTCGAACCAGCGGGCGTGTCTGATGGCGGCCAGAGCGCTCTGCAGGACCTTGATGTCCACTGTAAGAGAGGAGCGAGGAGTCAGTGACTACAGCAGGGGGCGCCGCACTGGTTATCAGTGCCCCCTCCCCCTAGGATGCCTTAACCCCTTCCTGCACCACCTCATGGCACCCGCACTTACAATGCAGCTCGGGGTCCAGTTTGCGCAGATTTGGGGGGACGGTTGTGATGAGGATTTTCACGGTGGCGTCTGCGGAGCTGATCTCGAAGCCGGTCAGATTGGTGAGCATGCTGAGAACTGGAGGAGACAGGAGAGGTCAGCTGTGGGGTCAGAGGGCACAGCACATACACACACTGCAGGGGGCGCACTCACTTTCTGCCTGGTCCTGGGCCCGCAGCGTTTCTACAACTTTCATTCCCAGCGCAGAGACGGCTTCCACTGAAAGAGATCGAACGAGGGTCACACATGTAATACAACACAAGGACGAGGGTCAGTATAATGGGGGGGGGGGTCACATGTAATAACACAAGGACGAGGGTCACAGATGTAATACAACACAAGGACGAGGGTCAGTATAATGGGGGGGGTCACATGTAATAACACAAGGACGAGGGTCACAGATGTAATACAACACAAGGACGAGTGTCAATATAATGGGGGGGAGACGACATGTAATACAACACAAGGATGAGGGTCACAGATGTAATACAACACAAGGACGAGGGTCAGTATAATGGGGGGGGAGACGACATGTAATACAACACAAGGATGAGGGTCAGTACTGGGGGGGTCAAATATATAATACAACACAAGGATGAGGGTCAGTATAATGGGGGTCACATGTAATAACACAAGGACGAGGGTCATAGATGTAATAACACAAGGACGAGGGTCAGTATAATGGGGGGGACGACATGTAATACAACACAAGGATGAGGGTCAGTACTGGGGGGGTCACATATATAATACAACACAAGGACGAGGGTCAGTATAATGGGGGGGGACGACATGTAATACAACACAAGGATGAGGGTCAGTATAATGGGGGGACGACGACATGTAATACAACACAAGGATGAGGGTCACAGATGTAATACAACACAAGGACGAGGGTCAGTATAATGGGGGGGAGACGACATGTAATACAACACAAGGATGAGGGTCACAGATGTAATACAACACACGGACGAGGGTCAGTATAATGGGGGGGGAGACGACATGTAATACAACACAAGGATGAGGGTCACAGATGTAATACAACACACGGACGAAGGTCAGTATAATGGGGGGGGGGGGGAGACGACATGTAATACAACACAAGGATGAGAGTCAGTATAATGGGGGGGGGGGGGGGTCACAGATGTAATACCACAAGGACGAGGGTCATAGATGTAATAACACAAGGACGAGGGTCAGTATAATGGGGGGGACGACATGTAATACAACACAAGGATGAGGGTCAGTATAATGGGGGGACGACGACATGTAATACAACACAAGGATGAGGGTCAGTACTGGGGGGGGGGTCACATATATAATACAACACAAGGATGAGGGTCAGTATAATGGGGGGGGTCACATGTAATAACACAAGGACGAGGGTCATAGATGTAATACAACACAAGGACGAGGGTCAGTATAATGGGGGGACGACATGTAATACAAAACAAGGATGAGGGTCAGTACTGGGGGGGGGGGTCACATATATAATACAACACAAGGATGAGGGTCAGTATAATGGGGGGGGGTCACACATGTAATACAACACAAGGACGAGGGTCAGTATAATGAGGGGGTCACATGTAATAACACAAGGGTGAGGGTCAGTATAATTGGGGGGGGGGGGGAACGTGTAATACAACACAAGGATGAGGGTCAGTATAATGGGGGGGGGATCACACGTAATAACACAAGGGTGAGGGGTCACATATATAATACACCACAAGGAGGAGGGTCACTATAATGGGGGGCATAACTCACATGTGGGGAGGATCTTCAGGATGACGACGAGGTCTGCCACATTGTGCCCGGCGGACATGGTTCCCTTCTTGTAGGAGCCCACCTGACGCACCTCCTCGATTTGCTGCAAGGAGATAGACAAGGTTATAGCCTGACCAATAAGAAGGCGAGGCACAAGGGAGGCGGGGTTTGTGGGTCAACTAGTTCTTACCACTTCAAAGTTTCCGGGGGCCACAATCAGGTTTTCGATGACGTTGTTGATCTTTGTTACCAGGGACAGGATGGAAGCCTGAAAGAGACAAAACGTCAGGACCCCCCACATGCACGGGCAGACCCACCCACAGGGGGCACAAGGTACGCTTGTCTAGAGTAGACCTACTGCCTGGTACACACTAGGGGGCACTTACTGCTATACGGGGGCCTGCCCCAGGGGGGGGGCACTTACTGCTATACGGGGGCCTGCCCCGGGGGGGGCACTTACTGCTATACGGGGGCCTGCCCCAGGGGGGGGCACTTACTGCTATACGGGGGCCTGCCCCAGGGGGGGGCACTTACTGCTATACGGGGGCCTGCCCCAGGGGGGGCACTTACTGCTATACGGGGGCCTGCCCCAGGGGGGGGCACTTACTGCTATACGGGGGCCTGCCCCAGGGGGGGGCACTTACTGCTATACGGGGGCCTGCCCCAGGGGGGGGCACTTACTGCTATACGGGGGCCTGCCCCAGGGGGGGGCACTTACTGCTATACGGGGGCCTGCCCCAGGGGGGGGGCACTTACTGCTATACGGGGGCCTGCCCCAGGGGGGGGCACTTACTGCTATACGGGGGCCTGCCCCAGGGGGGGGGGCACTTACTGCTATACGGGGGCCTGCCCCAGGGGGGGGCACTTACTGCTATACGGGGGCCTGCCCCAGGGGGGCACCGCACGGGGGCCTGCCCCAGGGGGGGCACTTACTGCTATACGGGGGCCTGCCCCAGGGGGGGGCACTTACTGCTATACGGGGGCCTGCCCCAGGGGGGGGCACTTACTGCTATACGGGGGCCTGCCCCAGGGGGGGGCACTTACTGCTATACGGGGGCCTGCCCCAGGGGGGGGCACTTACTGCTATACGGGGGCCTGCCCCAGGGGGGGGCACTTACTGCTATACGGGGGCCTGCCCCAGGGGGGGGCACTTACTGCTATACGGGGGCCTGCCCCAGGGGGGGCACTTACTGCTATACGGGGGCCTGCCCCAGGGGGGGGCACTTACTGCTATACGGGGGCCTGCCCCAGGGGGGGGCACTTACTGCTATACGGGGGCCTGCCCCAGGGGGGGCACTTACTGCTATACGGGGGCCTGCCCCAGGGGGGGGCACTTACTGCTATACGGGGGCCTGCCCCAGGGGGGGGCACTTACTGCTATACGGGGGCCTGCCCCAGGGGGGGGCACTTACTGCTATACGGGGGCCTGCCCCCGGGGGGGGCACTTACTGCTATACGGGGGCCTGCCCCAGGGGGGGGCACTTACTGCTATACGGGGGCCTGCCCCAGGGGGGGGCACTTACTGCTATACGGGGGCCTGCCCCAGGGGGGGGCACTTACTGCTATACGGGGGCCTGCCCCAGGGGGGGGGCACTTACTGCTATACGGGGGCCTGCCCCAGGGGGGGGCACTTACTGCTATACGGGGGCCTGCCCCAGGGGGGGGGCACTTACTGCTATACGGGGGCCTGCCCCAGGGGGGGCACTTACTGCTATACGGGGGCCTGCCCCAGGGGGGGGGCACTTACTGCTATACGGGGGCCTGCCCCAGGGGGGGGGCACTTACTGCTATACGGGGGCCTGCCCCAGGGGGGGGCACTTACTGCTATACGGGGGCCCGCCCCGGGGGGGCACTTACTGCTATACGGGGGCCTGCCCCAGGGGGGGGCACTTACTGCTATACGGGGGCCTGCCCCAGGGGGGGGCACTTACTGCTATACGGGGGCCTGCCCCAGGGGGGGCACTTACTGCTATACGGGGGCCTGCCCCAGGGGGGGGGCACTTACTGCTATACGGGGGCCTGCCCCAGGGGGGGGGGCACTTACTGCTATACGGGGGCCTGCCCCAGGGGGGGGCACACTGCAACGGGGGCCCGGGGGGGGGGGGGTACTGCTATACGGGGGCCTGCCCCAGGGGGGGGCACTTACTGCTATACGGGGGCCTGCCCCAGGGGGGGGCACTTACTGCTATACGGGGGCCTGCCCCAGGGGGGGGGCACTTACTGCTATACGGGGGCCTGCCCCAGGGGGGCACTTACTGCTATACGGGGGCCTCCGCCCCGGGGGGCACTTACTGCTATACGGGGGCCTGCCCCAGGGGGGGGCACTTACTGCTATACGGGGGCCTGCCCCAGGGGGGGGGCACTTACTGCTATACGGGGGCCTGCCCCAGGGGGGGGGCACTTACTGCTATACGGGGGCCTGCCCCAGGGGGGGGGGGCACTTACTGCTATACGGGGGCCTGCCCCGGATACGGGGGCCTGCCCCAGGGGGGGCACTTACTGCTATACGGGGGCCTGCCCCAGGGGGGGGCACTTACTGCTATACGGGGGCCTGCCCCAGGGGGGGGGCACTTACTGCTATACGGGGGCCTGCCCCAGGGGGGGGGCACTTACTGCATACGGGGGCCTGCCCCAGGGGGGGGCACTTACTGCTATACGGGGGCCTGCCCGGGGGGGGGGGCACTTACTGCTATACGGGGGCCTGCCCCGGGGGGGGGCACTTACTGCTATACGGGGGCCTGCCCCAGGGGGGGGGCACTTACTGCTATACGGGGGCCCACCATCAACCACACAGGCAGAACCTGGGGACGCATCCATATAGGGCCCATCTTACACGGCCATACAGGCAGTCCTAGAGGGGCCCCCTCAGTAATCAGGACAATCCGTTACCTGCTCAGCGGGTGTTGGGGCGAGGTCTTGGTTACGTTTCAGCAGCACCTCACTGAAGGGGGTCTCGTCGGGGGCGGGCTTCACCCGTGGGAACGCCATCTCGCACTGCGGAGGAGACAAGGCAGACATTAGATAGGGCGGGGGCCGCGGCCGGAGACAGCACGGACAGGAGAGAAGTCACTCACCACATGGAAGTCAAAGGGAATGTGCGGGACGAAAGGTCTGAACCTGAGAGGGGAAAAACACGTTAGTAAGTGACGACGACAACAACGCGTCACCATAGCAACAGCGGCCACCATACATACCCAGTGCCCGGGCCCACCCGGGAGCCAAAACGTCCACGACCGCGGCCTCGTTCTCCCCTGGAATAGAAGAGAAGGGTTAGAAGATGCAGCGACAGGTACCCCGGGGTCACGTGACTGCCCCCTAGTCCATACACTCCCCAGAGGGGGTCAGGTGACCGCCCCCCAACCCATAGGCTCCCCAGAGGGGTCACGTGACCGCCCCCCAACCCATAGGCTCCCCAGAGGGGTCACGTGACCGCCCCCCAGTCACTACGCACCCCAGAGGGGTCACGTGACCGCCCCCCAATCACTACACACCCCAGAGGGGTCACGTGACCGCCCCCCAATCACTACGCACCCCAGAGGGGTCACGTGACCGCCCCCCAACCCATAGGCTCCCCAGAGGGGTCACGTGACCGCCCCCCAACCCATAGGCTCCCCAGAGGGGTCACGTGACCGCCCCCCAATCACTACGCACCCCAGAGGGGGTCACGTGACCGCCCCCCAACCACTACGCACCCCAGAGGGGTCACGTGACTAAGCACCGTCCTAGCAGAGGATGCAATAAAGACATCTTAAAGGGAAGGATTCAGGGAGCAAAGAGTTAATCTCCAGGCTGTGGCCCTTGCTCTTCTCAGAGCCCAGACGTTGCTAGGTAACCTGGTGCAGGCCCCAAACCTCGTACAGAAGGGCCCGGGTGACTGCTGGGGGCCACACTGCACCACATGCCCCGCAGCCTGTGTATATCCCCGGCTCAGTAGTATACAGCCCCGGCAGGAGATGATAGTGACACCGCGCGCCGGCCCCGCCGCCCCCTCCTGTACCCGGAGCCCCCCGCCCCGGCCCGCCGGCCGCTCCGCTCCGCTCACCTCATGCTTGTGGTTTCCGCTCCGCACAATGAACACCCGCTCGACCCTCGAGGCTGCGACACTGAAGGAACAAGCCTCTTTGTTATTGGCTAATAAACGCCGGCGTAGCGGCCAATCAGAGGAGCCGTTGTTAAAACCGCGGCCGCATAAAGCTCCTCCTCCAATAGCGAGTGGCTGCGGCATGACGGCACGATGACTGACAAGGCAAGAGACCAATGGAATCCCCCGACATATCCCCGCCCATGTGACGTCAAAAACAACGGCGGCCGCGCGATTCCTGAAAAAACTTTATTCACACCTTATATAATGAACAAGACAGAATCGCATTCATTGAAAGGGAAACGGAAACAAAGAGCAAATAACTGAGTTGTGTATCTAATCCTATCCTGTGTGATACTGCCTACTGAGCTGTGTATCTAATCCTATCCTGTGTATCTAATCCTATCCTGTGTGATACTGCCTGCTGAACTCTGTATTTAATCCTATCCTGTGTGATACTGTATACTGAGCTGTGTATCTAATCCTATCCTGTGTGATACTGTATACTGAGCTGTGTATCTAATCCTGCCCTGTGTGATACTGCCTGCTGAGCTGTGTATCTAATCCTGTTCTGTGTGATACTGCCTGCTGAGCTGTGTATCTAATCCTATCCTGTGTGATACTGTATACTGAGCTGTGTATCTAATCCTATCCTGTGTGATACTGTACACTGAGCTGTGTATCTAATCCTATCATGTGTGATACTGTATACTGAGCTGTGTATCTAATCCTATCATGTGTGATACTGTATACTGAGCTGTGTATCTAATCCTGCCCTGTGTGATACTGCCTGCTGAGCTGTGTATCTAATCCTATCCTGTGTATCTAATCCTATCCTGTGTGATACAGTCTTCTGAGCTGTGTATCTAATCCTGCCCTGTGTGATACACAGTGAGATGTCCAGGTCTCCCTCCTGCAGTATTCATATATTGCTGCCCCCTGTTGAGCTGTTGTCCCCTGGTGTCAGCCCCTCCTGAGTGGTGGGTTTAGGTTTTGGTTGGGGGTTGCGAGGACATAGGGTCGGTATTGGGGGGGGGTCGGTATTGGGGGGGTCGGTATTGGGGGGAGGGGTCCTGGTTCCTCATCCTCTATAGATTTCTCCCCCCGCTTGCTCGCTGCTCCTCTCACCCCTCCACATCACATGACTGGGGGGGGTCTCAGCAGTCGGACCCCCGGTGATCAGGCTTTATTCACACTGTAAGTGGTCTCTGGTCAGACCCCTTTAACACTTTGTATTCCAGATGTCACACCTGCCCTCTGCTGCCCCTAGTGGTGGTGTAAATGTGGCTCAGCAGTCCCGGGGCTCCGGCACACAGAGAGTTAATGTGCGCTCACAGTGATGGTGGAGGGAGCACTACTCCAATCATCCCCTGACTGCTACCCCCTCCCCCGTCACACTGAGGCCTCATGAATATTTGATAGAAGCCATTAAGTGCGGTGAGATAAGAGGCGGCGGAGGAGCGGCCGGGGCAGTCATGTGGAAGGCGCAATCATCTGCGGTCAAAGGGGGCCCGGCCGCTATTGTCAGCTCTATACAGTCACTCATTACCATGCACAGCGTGAGGGACTACAAGTGTCAGCAAGGACTGGGGGCCCCGCCGCTACTGTCAGGTCCATAGTTCATGAGATGGCGGTGGGACTACACATGGTCCTCCGCTCCGCCTGTATTGCCCCCGGTGGCGGGCAGTTGTGTGTGAACAGATCCTGGTCGCCGGTCACTATGCTCGGCCCCGGTTGACACCAGGGAGCAGCAGCAGGTACAGACCCCAGATCCCGCGGCTCCAGGATGTGGTCCATACAGAGACCCCTCCCCCACCATCTCCTCAGGGGCCACACAGGACTGAAACCAGATCGGGGGTGAGCAATGAAGTTTAACCCCTTCCTGCACCTCGATGTAACTTTTCTGGGCACTCTTGGAAAATGGTGGCAAAAAACACTTTTAGGCTGAGGCCCCACAGTCGCAGCTTTTTTTTTGTTGCAGATTTTGCTGCAGTTTTTTGAGACAAAGTCAAGAATGGCCACAAAAGGAATGGAAAGTATCTAGGAAGTTCTTCTTCTCCCTGCTGCTCAATCCACTCCTGGCTTTGGCTCAAAAAACCGCAAGAAAATCTGTAACAAAAAAAGCTGCGTTTCTGCGATGTGGGGCCTCTACCTTATAGGGGTATATATCAGCCATTACAGGCAGGAAACTACAACCCCCAACATTCCCCACAGGTCACAGGAGCAAAAAAGTGATTTATGTCTATCACTATGGTGGCTGGATACAAGGACAATGCTGTCCCCAGAGGACATACTGTGTAGTGCGGCCCATGTCATTGAACTATACCCTGAAGACAGTATGGGGCTCTGTGCTGCTGACATGTACAGGGTGCAGTACATCTCACAGTCCACTAGTGGCAGCACTACACTGCTCTCTATATATTATAGACATCAGACAGCAAATTGGCTAAATGTGACCAGCAGTTCAGTGAGGGTGAGTGACACCATGCAGAGTACTGAGGTGCAGTACTCACTATGTCCTCTAGATGGCGCCGCTCCTCCATCCTCACCATTATACTGAGGTGCGGTACTCTCTATGGCCTCTAGATGGCGCCGCTCCTCCATCCTCACCATTATACTGAGGTGGGGTACTCTCTATGGCCTCTAGATGGCGCCGCTCCTCCATCCTCACCATTATACTGAGGTGCGGTACTCTCTATGGCCTCTAGATGGCGCCGCTCCTCCATCCTCACCATTATACTGAGGTGCGGTACTCTCTATGGCCTCTAGATGGCGCCGCTCCTCCATCCTCACCATTATACTGAGGTGCGGTACTCTCTATGGCCTCTAGATGGCGCCGCTCCTCCATCCTCACCATTATACTGAGGTGCGGTACTCTCTATGGCCTCTACATGGCGCCGCTCCTCCATCCTCACCATTATACTGAGGTACGGTACTCTGTATGACCTCTAGATGGCGTCGCTCCTCCATCCTCACCATTATACTGAGGTGCGGTACTCTCTATGGCCTCTAGATGGCGCCGCTCCTCCATCCTCACCATTATACTGAGGTGCGGTACTCTCTATGACCTCTAGATGGCGCCGCTCCTCCATCCTCACCATTATACTGAGGTGTGGTACTCTCTATGGCCTCTAGATGGCGCCGCTCCTCCATCCTCACCATTATACTAAGGTGCGGTACTCTCTATAACCTCTAGATGGCGCCGCTCCTCCATCCTCACCATTATACTGAGGTGCGGTACTCTCTATGGCCTCTAGATGGCGCCGCTCCTCCATCCTCACCATTATACTGAGGTGCGGTACTCTCTATGGCCTCTAGATGGCGCCGCTCCTCCATCCTCACCATTATACTGAGGTGCGGTACTCTCTATGACCTCTAGATGGCGCCTCTCCTCCATCCTCACCATTATACTGAGGTGCGGTACTCTCTATAACCTCTAGATGGCACCGCTCCTCCATCTTCACCATTATACTGAGGTGCAGTACTCACTATGGCCTCCAGATGGTACTGCTCCTCCATCCTCACCATTATACTGAGGTGCAGTACTCACTATGGCCTCTAGATGGCGCCGCTCCTCCATCCTCACCATTATAGTCAGGTGCAGTACTCTCTATAACCTCTAGATGGCGCCGATCCTCCATCCTCACCATTATACTGAGGTGCGGTACTCTCTATGGCCTCTAGATGGCGCCGCTCCTCCATCCTCACCATTATACTGAGGTGCGGTACTCTCTATGGCCTCTAGATGGCGCCGCTCCTCCATCCTCACCATTATGCTGAGGTGCAGTACTCTCTATAACCTCTAGATGGCGTCGCTCCTCCATCCTCACCATTATACTGAGGTGCAGTACTCACTATGGCCTCTAGATGGCGCCGCTCCTCCATCCTCACCATTATACTGAGGTGCGGTACTCTCTATGACCTCTAGATGGCGCCGCTCCTCCATCCTCACCATTATACTGAGGTGCGGTACTCTCTATAACCTCTAGATGGCGCCGCTCCTCCATCCTCACCATTATACTGAGGTGCGGTACTCTCTATAACCTCTAGATGGCGCCGCTCCTCCATCCTCACCATTATACTGAGGTGCGGTACTCTCTATGGCCTCTAGATGGCGCCGCTCCTCCATCCTCACCATTATACTGAGGTGCGGTACTCTCTATGACCTCTAGATGGCGCCGCTCCTTCATCCTCACCATTATACTGAGGAGCGGTACTCTCTATAACCTCTAGATGGCGCCTCTGCTCCATCCTCACCATTATACTGAGGAGCGGTACTCTCTATAACCTCTAGATGGCGCCTCTGCTCCATCCTCACCATTATACTGAGGTGCGGTACTCTCTATGAACTCTAGATGGCGCCGCTCCTTCATCCTCACCATTATACTGAGGAGCGGTACTCTCTATAACCTCTAGATGGCGCCTCTGCTCCATCCTCACCATTATACTGAGGTGCAGTACTCTCTATGACCTCTAGATGGCGCCGCTCCTTCATCCTCACCATTATACTGAGGTGCGGTACTATCTATAACCTCTAGATGGCGCCTCTGCTCCATCCTCACCATTATATTGAGGTGCAGTACTCTCTATGACCTCTAGATGGCGCCACTCCTACATCCTCACCATTATACTAAGGTGCGGTACTCTCTATGACCTCTAGATGGCGCGCTCCTCCATCCTCACCATTATACTGAGGTGCAGTACTCTCTATGGCCTCTAGATGGCGCCGCTCCTCCATCCTCACCATTATACTGAGGTGCGGTACTCTCTATGAACTCTAGATGGCGCCGCTCCTCCATCCTCACCATTATACTGAGGTGCGGTACTCTCTATGAACTCTAGATGGCGCCGCTCCTTCATCCTCACCATTATACTGAGGAGCGGTACTCTCTATAACCTCTAGATGGCGCCGCTCCTTCATCCTCACCATTATACTGAGGAGCGGTACTCTCTATAACCTCTAGATGGCGCCTCTGCTCCATCCTCACCATTATACTGAGGTGCGGTACTCTCTATGAACTCTAGATGGCGCCGCTCCTTCATCCTCACCATTATACTGAGGAGCGGTACTCTCTATAACCTCTAGATGGCGCCTCTGCTCCATCCTCACCATTATACTGAGGTGCAGTACTCTCTATGACCTCTAGATGGCGCCGCTCCTTCATCCTCACCATTATACTGAGGTGCGGTACTCTCTATAACCTCTAGATGGCGCCTCTGCTCCATCCTCACCATTATATTGAGGTGCAGTACTCTCTATGACCTCTAGATGGCGCCACTCCTCCATCCTCACCATTATACTGAGGTGCGGTACTCTCTATGACCTCTAGATGGCGCGCTCCTCCATCCTCACCATTATACTGAGGTGCGGTACTCTCTATAACCTCTAGATGGCGCCGCTCCTCCATCCTCACCATTATACTGAGGTGCGGTACTCTCTATGGCCTCTAGATGGCGCCGCTCCTCCATCCTCACCATTATACTGAGGTGCAGTACTCTCTATGGCCTCTAGATGGCGCCGCTCCTCCATCCTCACCATTATACTGAGGTGCGGTACTCTCTATAACCTCTAGATGGCGCCGCTCCTTCATCCTCACCATTATACTGAGGAGCGGTACTCTCTATAATCTCTAGATGGCGCCTCTGCTCCATCCTCACCATTATACTGAGGTGCGGTACTCTCTATGAACTCTAGATGGCGCCGCTCCTTCATCCTCACCATTATACTGAGGAGCGGTACTCTCTATAACCTCTAGATGGCGCCTCTGCTCCATCCTCACCATTATACTGAGGTGCAGTACTCTCTATGACCTCTAGATGGCGCCGCTCCTTCATCCTCACCATTATACTGAGGTGCGGTACTCTCTATAACCTCTAGATGGCGCCTCTGCTCCATCCTCACCATTATATTGAGGTGCAGTACTCTCTATGACCTCTAGATGGCGCCGCTCCTCCATCCTCACCATTATACTGAGGTGCGGTACTCTCTATGACCTCTAGATGGCGCGCTCCTCCATCCTCACCATTATACTGAGGTGCGGTACTCTCTATAACCTCTAGATGGCGCCGCTCCTCCATCCTCACCATTATACTGAGGTGCGGTACTCTCTATAACCTCTAGATGGCGTCGCTCCTCCATCCTCACCATTATACTGAGGTGCGGTACCCTCTATAACCTCTAGATGGCGCCGCTCCTCCATCTTCACCATTATACTGAGGTGCAGTACTCACTATGGCCTCCAGATGGTACTGCTCCTCCATCCTCACCATTATACTGAGGTGCAGTACTCACTATGGCCTCTAGATGGCGCCGCTCCTCCATCCTCACCATTATACTGAGGTGCGGTACTCTCTATGACCTCTAGATGGCGCCGCTCCTCCATCCTCACCATTATACTGAGGCGCGGTACTCTCTATAACCTCTAGATGGCGCCGATCCTCCATCCTCACCATTATACTGAGGTGCGGTACTCTCTATGGCCTCTAGATGGCGCCAATCCTCCATCCTCACCATTATACTGAGGTGCGGTACTCTCTATGACCTCTAGATGGCGCCGCTCCTCCATCCTCACCATTATACTGAGGCGCGGTACTCTCTATAACCTCTAGATGGCGTCGGTCCTCCATCCTCACCATTATACTGAGGTGCGGTACTCTCTATGGCCTCTAGATGGCGCCGCTCCTCCATCCTCACCATTATACTGAGGTGCGGTACTCTCTATGGCCTCTAGATGGCGCCGCTCCTCCATCCTCACCATTATACTGAGGTGCGGTACTCTCTATGGCCTCTAGATGGCGCCGCTCCTCCATCCTCACCATTATACTGAGGTGCGGTACTCTCTATAACCTCTAGATGGCGCCGCTCCTCCATCCTCAGCATTATACTGAGGTGCGGTACTCTCTATGGCCTCTAGATGGCGCCGCTCCTCCATCCTCACCATTATACTGAGGTGCGGTACTCTCTATGAACTCTAGATGGCGCCGCTCCTCCATCCTCACCATTATACTGAGGTGCGGTACTCTCTATGACCTCTAGATGGCGCCTCTGCTCCATCCTCACCATTATACTGAGGTGCGGTACTCTCTATAACCTCTAGATGGCGCCGCTCCTTCATCCTCACCATTATACTGAGGTGCGGTACTCTCTATAACCTCTAGATGGCGTCGCTCCTCCATCCTCACCATTATACTCAGGTGCGGTACTCTCTATGACCTCTAGATGGCGTCGCTCCTCCATCCTCACCATTATACTGAGGTGCGGTACTCTCTATGGTCTCTAGATGGCGCCGCTCCTCCATCCTCACCATTATACTGAGGTGCGGTACTCTCTATGGCCTCTAGATGGCGCCGCTCCTCCATCCTCACCATTATGCTGAGGTGCAGTACTCTCTATAACCTCTAGATGGCGTCACTCCTCCATCCTCACCATTATACTCAGGTGCGGTACTCTCTATGACCTCTAGATGGCGCCGCTCCTCCATCCTCACCATTATACTGAGGTGCAGTACTCACTATGGCCTCCAGATGGTACTGCTCCTCCATCCTCACCATTATACTGAGGTGCGGTACTCTCTATAACCTCTAGATGGCGTCGCTCCTCCATCCTCACCATTATACTCAGGTGCGGTACTCTCTATGACCTCTAGATGGCGCCGCTCCTCCATCCTCACCATTATACTGAGGTGCGGTACTCTCTATAACCTCTAGATGGCGCCGCTCCTCCATCCTCACCATTATACTGAGGTGCGGTACTCTCTATGGCCTCTAGATGGCGACGATCCTCCATCCTCACCATTATACTGAGGTGCGGTACTCTCTATGGCCTCTAGATGGCGCCGCTCCTCCATCCTCACCATTATACTGAGGTGCGGTACTCTCTATGACCTCTAGATGGCGCCGCTCCTCCATCCTCACCATTATACTGAGGTGCGGTATTCTCTATGGCCTCTAGATGGCGCCGCTCCTCCATCCTCACCATTATACTGAGGTGCGGTACTCTCTATGACCTCTAAATGGCGCCGCTCCTCCATCCTCACCATTATACTGAGGTGCGGTACTCTCTATGGCCTCTAGATGGCGCCGCTCCTCCATCCTCACCATTATACTGAGGTGCGGTACTCTCTATGACCTCTAGATGGCGCCGCTCCTCCATCCTCACCATTATACTGAGGTGCGGTACTCTCTATGACCTCTAGATGGCGCCGATCCTCCATCCTCACCATTATGCAGAGGCGCGGTACTCTCTATAACCTCTAGATGGCGCCGATCCTCCATCCTCACCATTATACTGAGGTGCAGTACTCACTATGGCCTCTAGATGGCGCCGCTCCTCCATCCTCACCATTATACTGAGGTGCGGTACTCTCTATAACCTCTAGATGGCGCCGCTCCTCCATCCTCACCATTATACTGAGGTGCGGTACTCTCTATGACCTCTAGATGGCGCCGCTCCTCCATCCTCACCATTATACTGAGGTGCGGTATTCTCTATGGCCTCTAGATGGCGCCGCTCCTCCATCCTCACCATTATGCTGAGGTGCAGTACTCTCTATAACCTCTAGATGGCGCCGATCCTCCATCTTCACCATTATACTGAGGTGCAGTACTCACTATGGCCTCTAGATGGCGCCGCTCCTCCATCCTCACCATTATACTGAGGTGCAGTACTCTCTATGGCCTCTAGATGGCGTCGCTCCTCCATCCTCACCATTATACTCAGGTGCGGTACTCTCTATGACCTCTAGATGGCGCCGCTCCTCCGTCCTCACCATTATACTGAGGTGCGGTACTCTCTATGGCCTCTAGATGGCGCCGCTCCTCCATCCTCACCATTATACTGAGGTGCGGTACTCTCTATAACCTCTAGATGGCGCCGCTCCTCCATCCTCACCATTATACTGAGGTGCAGTACTCTCTATGACCTCTAGATGGCGCCAGTCCTCCGTCCTCACCATTATACTGAGGTGCGGTACTCTCTATGGCCTCTAGATGGCGCCGCTCCTCCATCCTCACCATTATACTGAGGTGCGGTACTCTCTATAACCTCTAGATGGCGCCGCTCCTCCATCCTCACCATTATACTGAGGTGCAGTACTCTCTATGGCCTCTAGATGGCGCCGCTCCTCCATCCTCACCATTATGCTGAGGTACAGTACTCTCTATAACCTCTAGATGGCGCCGATCCTCCATCTTCACCATTATACTGAGGTGCAGTACTCACTATGGCCTCTAGATGGCGCCGCTCCTCCATCCTCACCATTATACTCAGGTGCGGTACTCTCTATGACCTCTAGATGGCGCCGCTCCTCCATCCTCACCATTATACTGAGGTGCGGTACTCTCTATGGCCTCTAGATGGCGCCGCTCCTCCATCCTCACCATTATACTGAGGTGCGGTACTCTCTATAACCTCTAGATGGCGCCGCTCCTCCATCCTCACCATTATACTGAGGTGCAGTACTCTCTATGACCTCTAGATGGCGCCGCTCCTCCGTCCTCACCATTATACTGAGGTGCGGTACTCTCTATGGCCTCTAGATGGCGCCGCTCCTCCATCCTCACCATTATACTGAGGTGCGGTACTCTCTATAACCTCTAGATGGCGCCGCTCCTCCATCCTCACCATTATACTGAGGTGCAGTACTCTCTATGGCCTCTAGATGGCGCCGCTCCTCCATCCTCACCATTATGCTGAGGTGCAGTACTCTCTATAACCTCTAGATGGCGCCGATCCTCCATCTTCACCATTATACTGAGGTGCAGTACTCACTATGGCCTCTAGATGGCGCCGCTCCTCCATCCTCACCATTATACTCAGGTGCGGTACTCTCTATGACCTCTAGATGGCGCCGCTCCTCCATCCTCACCATTATACTGAGGTGCGGTACTCTCTATGGCCTCTAGATGGCGCCGCTCCTCCATCCTCACCATTATACTGAGGTGCGGTACTCTCTATAACCTCTAGATGGCGCCGCTCCTCCATCCTCACCATTATACTGAGGTGCAGTACTCTCTATGACCTCTAGATGGCGCCGCTCCTCCATCCTCACCATTATACTGAGGTGCGGTACTCTCTATAACCTCTAGATGGCGCCGCTCCTCCATCCTCACCATTATACTGAGGTGCGGTACTCTCTATGGCCTCTAGATGGCGCCGATCCTCCATCCTCACCATTATACTGGGGTGCAGTACTCTCTATAACCTCTAGATGGCGCACTCCTCCATCTTCACCATTATACTGAGGTGCAGTACTCACTATCGCCTCCAGATGGTACTGCTCCTCTATCCTCACCATTATACTGAGGTGCGGTACTCTCTATAACCTCTAGATGGCGCCGCTCCTCCATCCTCACCATTATACTGAGGTGCTGTTCTCTCTATGACCTCTAGATGGCGCCGCTCCTCCATCCTCACCATTATACTGAGGTGCGGTACTCTCTATGGCCTCTAGATGGCGGCGCTCCTCCATCCTCACCATTATACTGAGGTGCGGTACTCTTTATGACCTCTAGATGGCGCCGCTCCTCCATCCTCACCATTATACTGAGGTGCGGTACTCTATATGGCCTCTAGATGGCGCCGCTCCTCCATCCTCACCATTATACTGAGGTGCGGTACTCTCTATGGCCTCTAGATGGCGCCGATCCTCCATCCTCACCATTATACTGAGGTGCGGTACTCTCTGTGACCTATAGATGGCGCCGCTCCTCCATCCTCACCATTATACTGAGGTGCGGTACTCTCTATAATCTCTAGATGGCGCCGCTCCTCCATCCTCACCATTATACTGAGGTGCGGTACTCTCTATGGCCTCTAGATGGCGCCGATCCTCCATCCTCACCATTATACTCAGGTGCGGTACTCTCTATGGCCTCTAGATGGCGCCGCTCCTCCATCCTCACCATTATACTGAGGTGCAGTACTCTCTATGACCTCTAGATGGCGCCACTCCTCCATCCTCCCCATTATACTGAGGTGCAGTACTCTCTATGACCTCTAGATGGCGCCGCTCCTCCGTCCTCACCATTATACTGAGGTGCGGTACTCTCTATGGCCTCTAGATGGCGCCGCTCCTCCATCCTCACCATTATACTGAGGTGCGGTACTCTCTATAACCTCTAGATGGCGCCGCTCCTCCATCCTCACCATTATACTGAGGTGCAGTACTCTCTATGGCCTCTAGATGGCGCCGCTCCTCCATCCTCACCATTATGCTGAGGTGCAGTACTCTCTATAACCTCTAGATGGCGCCGATCCTCCATCTTCACCATTATACTGAGGTGCAGTACTCACTATGGCCTCTAGATGGCGCCGCTCCTCCATCCTCACCATTATACTCAGGTGCGGTACTCTCTATGACCTCTAGATGGCGCCGCTCCTCCATCCTCACCATTATACTGAGGTGCGGTACTCTCTATGGCCTCTAGATGGCGCCGCTCCTCCATCCTCACCATTATACTGAGGTGCGGTACTCTCTATAACCTCTAGATGGCGCCGCTCCTCCATCCTCACCATTATACTGAGGTGCAGTACTCTCTATGACCTCTAGATGGCGCCGCTCCTCCATCCTCACCATTATACTGAGGTGCGGTACTCTCTATAACCTCTAGATGGCGCCGCTCCTCCATCCTCACCATTATACTGAGGTGCGGTACTCTCTATGGCCTCTAGATGGCGCCGATCCTCCATCCTCACCATTATACTGGGGTGCAGTACTCTCTATAACCTCTAGATGGCGCACTCCTCCATCTTCACCATTATACTGAGGTGCAGTACTCACTATCGCCTCCAGATGGTACTGCTCCTCTATCCTCACCATTATACTGAGGTGCGGTACTCTCTATAACCTCTAGATGGCGCCGCTCCTCCATCCTCACCATTATACTGAGGTGCTGTTCTCTCTATGACCTCTAGATGGCGCCGCTCCTCCATCCTCACCATTATACTGAGGTGCGGTACTCTCTATGGCCTCTAGATGGTGGCGCTCCTCCATCCTCACCATTATACTGAGGTGCGGTACTCTTTATGACCTCTAGATGGCGCCGCTCCTCCATCCTCACCATTATACTGAGGTGCGGTACTCTATATGGCCTCTAGATGGCGCCGCTCCTCCATCCTCACCATTATACTGAGGTGCGGTACTCTCTATGGCCTCTAGATGGCGCCGATCCTCCATCCTCACCATTATACTGAGGTGCGGTACTCTCTGTGACCTATAGATGGCGCCGCTCCTCCATCCTCACCATTATACTGAGGTGCGGTACTCTCTATAATCTCTAGATGGCGCCGCTCCTCCATCCTCACCATTATACTGAGGTGCGGTACTCTCTATGGCCTCTAGATGGCGCCGATCCTCCATCCTCACCATTATACTCAGGTGCGGTACTCTCTATGGCCTCTAGATGGCGCCACTCCTCCATCCTCCCCATTATACTGAGGTGCAGTCTCGGCGCTACTCCTCCTCCCCATATACGAGGTGGGACTCTATAACCTCTAGATGGCGCCGCTCCTCCATCCTCACCATTATACTGAGGTGCGGTACTCTCTATGGCCTCTAGATGGCGTCGCTCCTCCATCCTCACCATTATACTCAGGTGCGGTACTCTCTATGGCCTCTAGATGGCGCCGCTCCTCCATCCTCACCATTATACTGAGGTGCGGTACTCTCTATGGCCTCTAGATGGCGCCGCTCCTCCATCCTCACCATTATACTGAGGTGCGGTACTCTCTATGGCCTCTAGATGGCGCCGCTCCTCCATCCTCACCGTTATACTGAGGTGCGGTACTCTCTATAACCTCTAGAGGGCGCCGCTCCTCCATCCTCACCATTATACTGAGGTGCGGTACTCTCTATGGCCTCTAGATGGCGCCGCTCCTCCATCCTCACCATTATACTGAGGTGCGGGACTCTCTATGAACTCTAGATGGCGCCGCTCCTCCATCCTCACCATTATACTGAGGTGCGGTACTCTCTATGACCTCTAGATGGCGCCTCTGCTCCATCCTCACCATTATACTGAGGTGCGGTACTCTCTATAACCTCTAGATGGCGTCGCTCCTTTATCCTCACCATTATACTGAGGTGCGGTACTCTCTATGGCCTCTAGATGGCGCCGATCTTTCATCCTCACCATTATACTGAGGTGCGGTACTCTCTATGGCTTCTAGATGGCGCCGCTCCTCCATCCTCACTATTATACTGAGATGCGGTACTCTCTATAACCTCTAGATGGCGCCGATCCTCCATCTTCACCATTATACTGAGGTGCAGTACTCACTATGGCCTCTAGATGGCGCCGCTCCTCCATCCTCACCATTATACTGAGGTGCAGTACTCTCTATAGCCTCTAAATGGCACCGCTCCTCCATCCTCACCATTATACTGAGGTGCGGTACTCTCTATGGCTTCTAGATGGCGCCGCTCCTCCATCCTCACTATTATACTGAGATGCGGTACTCTCTATAACCTCTAGATGGCGCCGATCCTCCATCTTCACCATTATACTGAGGTGCAGTACTCACTATGGCCTCTAGATGGCGCCGCTCCTCCATCCTCACCATTATACTGAGGTGCAGTACTCTCTATGGCCTCTAAATGGCACCGCTCCTCCATCCTCACCATTATACTGAGGTGCGGTACTCTCTATGGCCTCTAGATGGCGCCGCTCCTCCATCCTCACCATTATACTGAGGTGCGGTACTCTCTATGGCCTCTAGATGGCGCGCTCCTCCATCCTCACCATTATACTGAGGTGCGGTACTCTCTATGACCTCTAGATGGCGCCGCTCCTCCATCCTCACCATTATACTGAGGTGCGGTACTCTCTATGGCCTCTAGATGGCGCCGCTCCTCCATCCTCACCATTATACTGAGGTGCAGTACTCTCTATGACCTCTAGATGGCGCCGCTCCTCCATCCTCACCATTATACTGAGGTGCAGTACTCACTATGGCCTCTAGATGGCACCGCTCCTCCATCCTCACCATTATACTGAGGTGCGGTACTCTCTATGGCCTCTAGATGGCGCCGCTCCTCCATCCTCACCATTATACTGAGGTGCGGTACTCTCTATGGCCTCTAGATGGCGCCGCTCCTCCATCCTCACCATTATACTGAGGTGCAGTACTCTCTATGACCTCTAGATGGCGCCGCTCCTCCATCCTCACCATTATACTGAGGCGCGGTACTCTCTATGGCCTCTAGATGGCGCCGATCCTCCATCCTCACCATTATACTGGGGTGCAGTACTCTCTATAACCTCTAGATGGCGCCGCTCCTCCATCCTCACCATTATACTGAGGTGCGGTACTCTCTATGGCCTCTAGATGGCGCCGCTGCTCCATCCTCACTATTATACTGAGGTGCGGTACTCTCTATAACCTCTAGATGGCGCCGATCCTCCATCTTCACCATTATACTGAGGTGCAGTACTCTCTATGACCTCTAGATGGCGCCGCTCCTCCATCCTCACCATTATACTGAGGCGCGGTACTCTCTATGGCCTCTAGATGGCGCCGATCCTCCATCCTCACCATTATACTGGGGTGCAGTACTCTCTATAACCTCTAGATGGCGCCGCTCCTCCATCCTCACCATTATACTGAGGTGCGGTACTCTCTATGGCCTCTAGATGGCGCCGCTGCTCCATCCTCACTATTATACTGAGGTGCGGTACTCTCTATAACCTCTAGATGGCGCCGATCCTCCATCTTCACCATTATACTGAGGTGCAGTACTCACTATGGCCTCTAGATGGCACCGCTCCTCCATCATCACCATTATACTGAGGTGCGGTACTCTCTATGGCCTCTAGATGGCGCCGATCCTCCATCCTCACCATTATACTGAGGTGCGGTACTCTCTATGGCTTCTAGATGGCGCCTCTGCTCCATCCTCACCATTATACTGAGGTGCGGTACTCTCTATAACCTCTAGATGGCGCCGCTCCTTTATCCTCACCATTATACTGAGGTGCGGTACTCTCTATGGCCTCTAGATGGCGCCGATCCTTCATCCTCACCATTATACTGAGGTGCGGTACTCTCTATGGCTTCTAGATGGCGCCGCTCCTCCATCCTCACTATTATACTGAGATGCGGTACTCTCTATAACCTCTAGATGGCGCCGATCCTCCATCTTCACCATTATACTGAGGTGCGGTACTCTCTATGGCCTCTAGATGGCGCCGATCCTCCATCCTCACCATTATACTGAGGTGCGGTACTCTCTATGGCCTCTAGATGGCGCCGCTCCTCCATCCTCACCATTATACTGAGGTGCGGTACTCTCTATGGCCTCTAGATGGCGCCGCTCCTCCATCCTCACCATTATACTGAGGTGCGGTACTCTCTATAACCTCTAGATGGCGCCGCTCCTCCATCCTCAGCATTATACTGAGGTGCGGTACTCTCTATGGCCTCTAGATGGCGCCGCTCCTCCATCCTCACCATTATACTGAGGTGCGGTACTCTCTATGAACTCTAGATGGCGCCGCTCCTCCATCCTCACCATTATACTGAGGTGCGGTACTCTCTATGACCTCTAGATGGCGCCTCTGCTCCATCCTCACCATTATACTGAGGTGCGGTACTCTCTATAACCTCTAGATGGCGCCGCTCCTTCATCCTCACCATTATACTGAGGTGCGGTACTCTCTATAACCTCTAGATGGCGTCGCTCCTCCATCCTCACCATTATACTCAGGTGCGGTACTCTCTATGACCTCTAGATGGCGTCGCTCCTCCATCCTCACCATTATACTGAGGTGCGGTACTCTCTATGGCCTCTAGATGGCGCCGCTCCTCCATCCTCACCATTATACTGAGGTGCGGTACTCTCTATGGCCTCTAGATGGCGCCGCTCCTCCATCCTCACCATTATGCTGAGGTGCAGTACTCTCTATAACCTCTAGATGGCGTCACTCCTCCATCCTCACCATTATACTCAGGTGCGGTACTCTCTATGACCTCTAGATGGCGCCGCTCCTCCATCCTCACCATTATACTGAGGTGCAGTACTCACTATGGCCTCCAGATGGTACTGCTCCTCCATCCTCACCATTATACTGAGGTGCGGTACTCTCTATAACCTCTAGATGGCGTCGCTCCTCCATCCTCACCATTATACTCAGGTGCGGTACTCTCTATGACCTCTAGATGGCGCCGCTCCTCCATCCTCACCATTATACTGAGGTGCGGTACTCTCTATAACCTCTAGATGGCGCCGCTCCTCCATCCTCACCATTATACTGAGGTGCGGTACTCTCTATGGCCTCTAGATGGCGCCGATCCTCCATCCTCACCATTATACTGAGGTGCGGTACTCTCTATGGCCTCTAGATGGCGCCGCTCCTCCATCCTCACCATTATACTGAGGTGCGGTACTCTCTATGACCTCTAGATGGCGCCGCTCCTCCATCCTCACCATTATACTGAGGTGCGGTATTCTCTATGGCCTCTAGATGGCGCCGCTCCTCCATCCTCACCATTATACTGAGGTGCGGTACTCTCTATGACCTCTAAATGGCGCCGCTCCTCCATCCTCACCATTATACTGAGGTGCGGTACTCTCTATGGCCTCTAGATGGCGCCGCTCCTCCATCCTCACCATTATACTGAGGTGCGGTACTCTCTATGACCTCTAGATGGCGCCGCTCCTCCATCCTCACCATTATACTGAGGTGCGGTACTCTCTATGACCTCTAGATGGCGCCGCTCCTCCATCCTCACCATTATACTGAGGTGCGGTACTCTCTATAACCTCTAGATGGCGCCGCTCCTCCATCCTCACCATTATACTGAGGTGCGGTACTCTCTATGGCCTCTAGATGGCGCCGATCCTCCATCCTCACCATTATACTGAGGTGCGGTACTCTCTATGGCCTCTAGATGGCGCCGCTCCTCCATCCTCACCATTATACTGAGGTGCGGTACTCTCTATGACCTCTAGATGGCGCCGCTCCTCCATCCTCACCATTATACTGAGGTGCGGTATTCTCTATGGCCTCTAGATGGCGCCGCTCCTCCATCCTCACCATTATACTGAGGTGCGGTACTCTCTATGACCTCTAAATGGCGCCGCTCCTCCATCCTCACCATTATACTGAGGTGCGGTACTCTCTATGGCCTCTAGATGGCGCCGCTCCTCCATCCTCACCATTATACTGAGGTGCGGTACTCTCTATGACCTCTAGATGGCGCCGCTCCTCCATCCTCACCATTATACTGAGGTGCGGTACTCTCTATGACCTCTAGATGGCGCCGATCCTCCATCCTCACCATTATGCAGAGGCGCGGTACTCTCTATAACCTCTAGATGGCGCCGATCCTCCATCCTCACCATTATACTGAGGTGCAGTACTCACTATGGCCTCTAGATGGCGCCGCTCCTCCATCCTCACCATTATACTGAGGTGCGGTACTCTCTATAACCTCTAGATGGCGCCGCTCCTCCATCCTCACCATTATACTGAGGTGCGGTACTCTCTATGACCTCTAGATGGCGCCGCTCCTCCATCCTCACCATTATACTGAGGTGCGGTATTCTCTATGGCCTCTAGATGGCGCCGCTCCTCCATCCTCACCATTATGCTGAGGTGCAGTACTCTCTATAACCTCTAGATGGCGCCGATCCTCCATCTTCACCATTATACTGAGGTGCAGTACTCACTATGGCCTCTAGATGGCGCCGCTCCTCCATCCTCACCATTATACTGAGGTGCAGTACTCTCTATGGCCTCTAGATGGCGTCGCTCCTCCATCCTCACCATTATACTCAGGTGCGGTACTCTCTATGACCTCTAGATGGCGCCGCTCCTCCGTCCTCACCATTATACTGAGGTGCGGTACTCTCTATGGCCTCTAGATGGCGCCGCTCCTCCATCCTCACCATTATACTGAGGTGCGGTACTCTCTATAACCTCTAGATGGCGCCGCTCCTCCATCCTCACCATTATACTGAGGTGCAGTACTCTCTATGGCCTCTAGATGGCGCCGCTCCTCCATCCTCACCATTATGCTGAGGTGCAGTACTCTCTATAACCTCTAGATGGCGCCGATCCTCCATCTTCACCATTATACTGAGGTGCAGTACTCACTATGGCCTCTAGATGGCGCCGCTCCTCCATCCTCACCATTATACTCAGGTGCGGTACTCTCTATGACCTCTAGATGGCGCCGCTCCTCCATCCTCACCATTATACTGAGGTGCGGTACTCTCTATGGCCTCTAGATGGCGCCGCTCCTCCATCCTCACCATTATACTGAGGTGCGGTACTCTCTATAACCTCTAGATGGCGCCGCTCCTCCATCCTCACCATTATACTGAGGTGCAGTACTCTCTATGACCTCTAGATGGCGCCGCTCCTCCGTCCTCACCATTATACTGAGGTGCGGTACTCTCTATGGCCTCTAGATGGCGCCGCTCCTCCATCCTCACCATTATACTGAGGTGCGGTACTCTCTATAACCTCTAGATGGCGCCGCTCCTCCATCCTCACCATTATACTGAGGTGCAGTACTCTCTATGGCCTCTAGATGGCGCCGCTCCTCCATCCTCACCATTATGCTGAGGTGCAGTACTCTCTATAACCTCTAGATGGCGCCGATCCTCCATCTTCACCATTATACTGAGGTGCAGTACTCACTATGGCCTCTAGATGGCGCCGCTCCTCCATCCTCACCATTATACTCAGGTGCGGTACTCTCTATGACCTCTAGATGGCGCCGCTCCTCCATCCTCACCATTATACTGAGGTGCGGTACTCTCTATGGCCTCTAGATGGCGCCGCTCCTCCATCCTCACCATTATACTGAGGTGCGGTACTCTCTATAACCTCTAGATGGCGCCGCTCCTCCATCCTCACCATTATACTGAGGTGCAGTACTCTCTATGACCTCTAGATGGCGCCGCTCCTCCATCCTCACCATTATACTGAGGTGCGGTACTCTCTATAACCTCTAGATGGCGCCGCTCCTCCATCCTCACCATTATACTGAGGTGCGGTACTCTCTATGGCCTCTAGATGGCGCCGATCCTCCATCCTCACCATTATACTGGGGTGCAGTACTCTCTATAACCTCTAGATGGCGCACTCCTCCATCTTCACCATTATACTGAGGTGCAGTACTCACTATCGCCTCCAGATGGTACTGCTCCTCTATCCTCACCATTATACTGAGGTGCGGTACTCTCTATAACCTCTAGATGGCGCCGCTCCTCCATCCTCACCATTATACTGAGGTGCTGTTCTCTCTATGACCTCTAGATGGCGCCGCTCCTCCATCCTCACCATTATACTGAGGTGCGGTACTCTCTATGGCCTCTAGATGGCGGCGCTCCTCCATCCTCACCATTATACTGAGGTGCGGTACTCTTTATGACCTCTAGATGGCGCCGCTCCTCCATCCTCACCATTATACTGAGGTGCGGTACTCTATATGGCCTCTAGATGGCGCCGCTCCTCCATCCTCACCATTATACTGAGGTGCGGTACTCTCTATGGCCTCTAGATGGCGCCGATCCTCCATCCTCACCATTATACTGAGGTGCGGTACTCTCTGTGACCTATAGATGGCGCCGCTCCTCCATCCTCACCATTATACTGAGGTGCGGTACTCTCTATAATCTCTAGATGGCGCCGCTCCTCCATCCTCACCATTATACTGAGGTGCGGTACTCTCTATGGCCTCTAGATGGCGCCGATCCTCCATCCTCACCATTATACTCAGGTGCGGTACTCTCTATGGCCTCTAGATGGCGCCGCTCCTCCATCCTCACCATTATACTGAGGTGCAGTACTCTCTATGACCTCTAGATGGCGCCACTCCTCCATCCTCCCCATTATACTGAGGTGCGGTACTCTCTATGGCCTCTAGATGGCGCCGCTCCTCCATCCTCACCATTATACTGAGGTGCGGTACTCTCTATAACCTCTAGATGGCGCCGCTCCTCCATCCTCACCATTATACTGAGGTGCGGTACTCTCTATGGCCTCTAGATGGCGTCGCTCCTCCATCCTCACCATTATACTCAGGTGCGGTACTCTCTATGGCCTCTAGATGGCGCCGCTCCTCCATCCTCACCATTATACTGAGGTGCGGTACTCTCTATGGCCTCTAGATGGCGCCGCTCCTCCATCCTCACCATTATACTGAGGTGCGGTACTCTCTATGGCCTCTAGATGGCGCCGCTCCTCCATCCTCACCGTTATACTGAGGTGCGGTACTCTCTATAACCTCTAGATGGCGCCGCTCCTCCATCCTCACCATTATACTGAGGTGCGGTACTCTCTATGGCCTCTAGATGGCGCCGCTCCTCCATCCTCACCATTATACTGAGGTGCGGGACTCTCTATGAACTCTAGATGGCGCCGCTCCTCCATCCTCACCATTATACTGAGGTGCGGTACTCTCTATGACCTCTAGATGGCGCCTCTGCTCCATCCTCACCATTATACTGAGGTGCGGTACTCTCTATAACCTCTAGATGGCGTCGCTCCTTTATCCTCACCATTATACTGAGGTGCGGTACTCTCTATGGCCTCTAGATGGCGCCGATCCTTCATCCTCACCATTATACTGAGGTGCGGTACTCTCTATGGCTTCTAGATGGCGCCGCTCCTCCATCCTCACTATTATACTGAGATGCGGTACTCTCTATAACCTCTAGATGGCGCCGATCCTCCATCTTCACCATTATACTGAGGTGCAGTACTCACTATGGCCTCTAGATGGCGCCGCTCCTCCATCCTCACCATTATACTGAGGTGCAGTACTCTCTATGGCCTCTAAATGGCACCGCTCCTCCATCCTCACCATTATACTGAGGTGCGGTACTCTCTATGGCTTCTAGATGGCGCCGCTCCTCCATCCTCACTATTATACTGAGATGCGGTACTCTCTATAACCTCTAGATGGCGCCGATCCTCCATCTTCACCATTATACTGAGGTGCAGTACTCACTATGGCCTCTAGATGGCGCCGCTCCTCCATCCTCACCATTATACTGAGGTGCAGTACTCTCTATGGCCTCTAAATGGCGCCGCTCCTCCATCCTCACCATTATACTGAGGTGCGGTACTCTCTATGGCCTCTAGATGGCGCCGCTCCTCCATCCTCACCATTATACTGAGGTGCGGTACTCTCTATGGCCTCTAGATGACCCGCCCCCACCCACCCTGGGTGCGGTACTCTCTATGACCTCTAGATGGCGCCGCTCCTCCATCCTCACCATTATACTGAGGTGCGGTACTCTCTATGGCCTCTAGATGGCGCCGCTCCTCCATCCTCACCATTATACTGAGGGGCAGTACTCTCTATGGCCACCGCTCCTCCATCCTCACCATTATACTGAGGTGCGGTACTCTCTATGGCCTCTAGATGGCGCCGCTCCTCCATCCTCACCATTATACTGAGGTGCGGTACTCTCTATGGCCTCTAGATGGCGCCGCTCCTCCATCCTCACCATTATACTGAGGTGCAGTACTCTCTATGACCTCTAGATGGCGCCGCTCCTCCATCCTCACCATTATACTGAGGGCGCGGTACTCTCTATGGCCTCTAGATGGCGCCGATCCTCCATCCTCACCATTATACTGGGGTGCAGTACTCTCTATAACCTCTAGATGGCGCCGCTCCTCCATCCTCAACATTATACTGAGGTGCGGTACTCTCTATGGCCTCTAGATGGCGCCGCTGCTCCATCCTCACTATTATACTGAGGTGCGGTACTCTCTATAACCTCTAGATGGCGCCGATCCTCCATCTTCACCATTATACTGAGGTGCAGTACTCACTATGGCCTCTAGATGGCGCCGCTCCTCCATCCTCACCATTATACTGAGGTGCGGTACTCTCTATGGCCTCTAAATGGCACCGCTCCTCCATCCTCACCATTATACTGAGGTGCGGTACTCTCTATGGCCTCTAGATGGCGCCACTCCTCCATCCTCACCATTATACTGAGGTGCAGTACTCACTATGGCCTCTAGATGGCACCGCTCCTCCATCCTCACCATTATACTGAGGTGCGGTACTCTCTATGGCCTCTAGATGGCGCCGCTCCTCCATCCTCCCCATTATACTGAGGTGCGGTACTCTCTATAACCTCTAGATGGCGCCGCTCCTCCATCCTCACCATTATACTGAGGTGCGGTACTCTCTATAACCTCTAGATGGCGCCGCTCCTCCATCCTCACCATTATACTGAGGTGCAGTACTCTCTATGGCCTCTAGATTACACCACTAGTGATCACATGAGACTGCGGAGAGACGTGATTGGCTGATATACAGAACATTTATTGCAGGCTACACAAGATGGTGGCACAGATGGGATAGTAAAGCATCTATAAAACCCGCCCCTCCCCCTACACTTAGTCCCGCCCCCAGCCGGGTGTCAGCCCATCTTCTGCTCCTGCACACACGAGGGCGCCACCTCAGCTCTGTACATGTCTATCCGGCGCTGCAGCAATGTTTCGGAAGCTCCACCCCCTGCTGTTGGATCACGAAGCTTGAGACCAGCCAATGGGATGCTGTGAAGTCCTGGGAGGGCCCGGAACACGGTTATGGTTCATGCATGGCTAAGAGAGGGGAGGGCGGTGGGTGGAGCGTGGTGGCACCTGGCGCCTCATTCGTGGCTCTGTTGGGCTCGGACCGCGGAAGGCGACGCCCACAACGCCGTGGCAGCCGTAAACCTCATCTGCCGATGTTCCAGAGCTCCGCCCCCTCCGCCTCACTTGTTAGGGGACGTCTGGGAATGGTGGGTCCCCGAATCCAGCATGGCTCGTCTACGGGCCGTCTCCTTGGCAACGCTGTGATTCAGGCGCCTCAACCGCTCCTGTCCAAAACAAGAACAGTGTGAACAGGTACCAACCTGACCATGGGCCCGGCCAATCAGAGAGCGCCCCCTGTGGTGACCGGTCAGTGAGCGCCCCCTGTGGTGACCAGTCAGAGCCCCCCCCTGTGGTGACCAGTCAGAGCCCCCCCCCTGTGGTGACTGGTCAGAGAGCACCCCCTGTGGTGGACGGTCAGTGAGCGCCCCCTGTGGTGACCAGTCAGTGAGCCCCCCCTGTGGTGACCAGTCAGTGAGCCCCCCCATGGTGGCCATACCTGTGCATTCTGAAGGATGTTGTTCACCAGGACCACGCGGCGGCGGGCGTTCAGCAGCTTCTTCACATAGGGGTCCAGGTCCAGCGCCACCTTCTGGTCCTCATTGATCTTACACAGCTCTGAGGAGAGAAGGGCCCGTTAGCAAGATGGCGGCCAAGCACTAGACTCGCCCCCAAGTGATGTCATCAGCACTGGCCCCGCCCACTCACCTGACGCCAGACTGTCAATGTGTTCCCGGAGGTCCACCTGGCTCTCCCTGGAAAAAAGGGGGAAATTAATGAGAGGGGGGCCCGCCCCGGGGCGCCAAACCACAGGAAGGGGGGCCGCCCCGGGACGCCCAACCACAGGAAGGGGGGGCCCGCCCCGGGATGCCAAACCACAGGAAGGGGGGCCCGCCCCGGGACGCCAAACCACAGGAAGGGGGGCCCGCCCCGGGACGCCAAACCACAGGAAGGGGGGCCCGCCCCGGGACGCCCAACCACAGGAAGGGGGGCCCGCCCCGGGACGCCAAACCACAGGAAGGGGGGCCCGCCCCGGGACGCCCAACCACAGGAAGGGGGGCCCGCCCCGGGACGCCAAACCACAGGAAGGGGGGCCCGCCCCGGGACGCCAAACCACAGGAAGGGGGGCCCGCCCCCGGGACGCCCAACCACAGGAAGGGGGGCCCAACCACAGGAAGGGGGGGCCCGCCCCGGGCGCCCAACCACAGGAAGGGGGGCCCGCCCCGGGACGCCCAACCACAGGAAGGGGGGCCCGCCCCGGGGACGCCCAACCACAGGAAGGGGGGCCCGCCCCGGGACGCCCAACCACAGGAAGGGGGGCCCGCCCCGGGACGCCAAACCACAGGAAGGGGGGCCCGCCCCGGGACGCCCAACCACAGGAAGGGGGGCCCAACCACAGGAAGGGGGGCCCGCCCCGGGACGCCCAACCACAGGAAGGGGGGCCCGCCCCGGGACGCCCAACCACAGGAAGGGGGGCCCGCCCCGGGACGCCCAACCACAGGAAGGGGGGCCCGCCCCGGGACGCCAAACCACAGGAAGGGGGGCCCGCCCCGGGACGCCAAACCACAGGAAGGGGGGCCCGCCCCGGGACGCCCAACCACAGGAAGGGGGGCCCAACCACAGGAAGGGGGGCCCGCCCCGGGACGCCCAACCACAGGAAGGGGGGCCCGCCCCGGGACGCCCAACCACAGGAAGGGGGGCCCGCCCGGGACGCCCAACCACAGGAAGGGGGGCTCGCCCCGGGACGTCAAACCACAGGAAGGGGGGGCCCGCCCCGGGACGCCAAACCACAGGAATGGGGGGCCCGCCCCGGGACGCCAAACCACAGGAATGGGGGCCCGCCCCGGGACGCCAAACCACAGGAAGGGGGGCCCAACCACAGGAAGGGGGGCCCGCCCCGGGACGTCAAACCACAGGAAGGGGGGCCCGCCCCAGGACGCCAAACCACAGGGGGGCACCAGATCCCGTGAGTCATCTTTAAAGCCCCACCCATCATTATAGGAGACACCCCCCCAAGAATCACCTCTATAGCCCCGCCCATCATTACAGGAGACTCCACCCCCTTATAATCACCTATTTAGCCCCGCCCATCATTACAAAATACCACCCAAATATCTCTCTAGTCCCGCCCATCACTACAGGAAACACCCCCTGAAAATTCCCCTTCACAGCCCCGCCCATCACTGATACAATCAGCAGCACTCCTGGCGCAGAGGACACAGCAGGGGGCGCTGCAGCCCATGTAGCCCCATTATCAGGGCTTGTTTCCCTGCTATTACTGGGCACAGCACTCCCCCTAGCGGCCCCGCACCTCACTGCATGGACGTGGGAGTCGAGTTGCTGCACGGCCGGCTTCAGCAGCTCCAGCAGCCCCTCCGCGAACACATCCCGCCCCGGAGACACCGGCGCCGCCATCCTTCACCGAGCAGGAAGAGACGTCACAACACCGGCGCCCCCCACCGCTTTATGCCGTGAGGAAACCAATACAACCGCAAGAGGGCGACATGTACAATGTCCTCTGCACCGCCGCCATCTTCCCGGGGCCGCCTGCCTCTGCACTGTAGGAGTCAGAAAGACGGGACTCCGTAAAGATGGCGGACGCGCGGGAACACTGTGAGGAAACAAGAGGCGCGGAGTATAGGCGGCTTGTGAGAGAGGAAGAGGTCACATGATACTGTTCACATGAGGCGGATTACCTCATAGAGACTAGGAGAGACCAGAACATGTAAATACACCCAAAAACCGTTCCGATAAGTCACACAAGTTACCAATCACCGCCCTCCCTATTAAAGGCTCCCAAGCTTGTCATTACTTCTATTACTGCCATAGGCAGCGTGTAATAGAAAAAACACAAAAGTACAAGTCACCCCCTTCCCTTTCCCTAGATCTCATATAAAAATAAATAAACAAAAATTATCCGCCCCCGGAGTTTTCGCCGTGGTCAGCCATGACGGGATTCCGATGCAGTGCATTAGTGCCCGAATGAATGGGCCTAATCAGGAGCGCGGCTCGAGCCGTGGACACCAGGGGCGAAATCCGCGGCATGATAGGTCATGTTGCTTTTTTTTTCCGCTAGCGGAAAAAAGCCACTAGAGGGAAAAAAACGCCACTGACTCCCATTGAAATGAATGGGCGGAGTTTTTTCAGGGGGATTCCGCGTCAAAATCCGCTGCCAAAAAACTCCGTATGAACACAGCCTTAGGTCTCCGGCGCTCATAAATGACCGAACTAGGAAAATGTTTATACCATACGGTGAACGGCAGAGTGGGGAAAAAATCAAAATAGTCAAATGGCAATTTTTTCCACACTTTGCCTCCTAAAATTGAATAAAAAGTGATTAAACCATCAGAATTTCCCCCAAATGGTATCAATAAAAACGTCATCTTGTCCCGCATAAAAATACGCCTTACGCAGCTCCATACATGTAAATATAAAAAAAAGTTACAGGTGTCAAAACATGGTGACCCAATTTTTTTTTTCTATTTTGAAAAGTTTTTAATTTTTTAAAAGGTATCAAAAAATTACAAATACTCTATAAATTTGGTATCACGGTGATCGGCTGACCCGCAGAATACAGCTAACGTGTCATTACTACCACGTAGTGAATGCCATAAAAATTAAACCCATATGAAATTGGTGCAAATGCGTTTTTTTTTTCCAATTCCATCTATGGCTGGGGGCCAACATGGCGTAAATGCCACAATTTGCCGCGAAAAATTGCGGCATTTTACAGTCAGAGCAATGTGGATGGGATTCTAACAAATCCCATGCCTACTTTGTGGTAAAAACCGCATTGCGGACACGTGTCAATTTCCGAAAGCGGCACAGTTTTGGAAATGGCAGCATGTCAATTATACCTACGGAAAGGCCGGCGGTTTCCCCATAGGTTTAATTGAAACAGAAAGGAACTTTCTCTGCGAACTTTCTGTCTATAGCGCTGCGGGAAGAACCACGATGCGTTGTCACTGCAGTTTTTCGCGCAGCGCTTTTTTTGCTGCGGAACGCCACGTGGGGCCTTAGCCTCATTCTGAATTTTTTTTTCCAGCTTCCCAGTACATTGCACAGGATATTGAATGGGCCATTACAAAGTAGAATTTGTCCCACAAACAATTAGCCATCTTGTGACTCTGGACAGAAAAAAAAAAAAAATTATGGCTCTTGGAAAGTGGGGAGGAAAAAAGACACAAAAACAAAAATTGTCTAGTCCTTAAGGGGTTAATATACCACAGAATAAATACAGCTGAGAGACAAACTGTAATGTGAATGGGGCCTAAAATAATTCATCGTAGTGGCCGCCAAATACTGTACTAGATGAGAGATTCGCGCAGAACACCACTTATCTTAGTCATGTTTTTGTGCCGAGGACGTTTTTGAGTATTTGTATCCCTCCCATAGAGCATAGAAAGCCAAATCATGACGTAAATGGAGGCTAACATGGAGGTCGTAGAGATAAAAACAGATTTACTAATGCTGTCCAAATCTACATGGCATAAACTTAGACCAAAGTCAGATGCACCAATTCAAAGATTCACAGTATCTGGTACTGGCTCAAAGATTTCCAGACGTGCTAGACTTTTTTCTTGGTGGCCTTACTTTCCACCAGTATTTTGTGCTAAAATTTTGGTGCAGATTTGTGTCCTTTTTCTAGTAAGGGGGAAACAATTAGAAAATAACCCAGCACAAGTTTTGTCTCTCAAATTAAATTCCGACACAGTGCAGTAAATATCCTCCTTCTGCATCATACCACAGGGAGCGCAACCCCATAAAGCTATACAGTGCCTTGCGAAAGTATTCGGCCCCCTTGAACTTTTCAACCTTTTGCCACATTTCAGGCTTCAAACATAAAGATATAAAATTTTAATTTTTTGGTGAAGAATCAACAAGTGGGACACAATCGTGAAGTGGAAGGAAATTTATTGGATATTTTAAACTTTTGTAAAAAATAAAAAACTGAAAAGTGGGGCATGTAATATTATTCGGCCCCTTTACTTTCAGTGCAGCAAACTCAGTCCAGAAGTTCAGTGAGGATCTCTGATTGATCCAATGTTGTCCTAAATGACTGATGATGATAAATATAATCCACCTGTGTGTACAAGTCTCCGTATAAATGCACCTGCTCTGTGATAGGCTCAGGGTTCTGTTTAAAGTGCAGAGAGCATCATGAAGACCAAGGAACACACCAGGCAGGTCCGTGATACTGTTGTGGAGAAGTTTAAAGCCGGATTTGGATGCAAAAAGATTTCCCAAACTTTAAACATCCCAAGGAGCACTGTGCAAGTGATCATATTGAAATGGAAGGAGTATCAGACCACTGCAAATCTACCAAGACCCGGCTGTCCCTCTAAACTTTCATCTCAAACAAGGAGAAGACTGATCAGAGATGCAGCCAAGAGGCCCATGATCACTCTGGATGAACTGCAGAGATCTACAGCTGAGGTGGGAGAGTCTGTCCATAGGACAACAATCAGTCGTACACTGCACAAATCTGGCCTTTATGGAAGAGTGGCAAGAAGAAATCCATTTCTCAAAGATATCCATAAAAAGTCTTGTTTAAAGTTTGCCACAAGCCACCTGGGAGACACCAAACATGTGGAAGAAGGTGCTCTGGTCAGATGAAACCAAAATCCAACTTTTTGACCACAATACAAAACGATATGTTTGGCGTAAAAGCAACACAGCTCATCCCCCTGAACACACCATCCCCACTGTCACACATGGTGGTGGTAGCATCATGGTTTGGGCCTGCTTTTCTTCAGCAGGGACAGGGAAGATGGTTAAAATTGATGGGAAGATCGATGGAGCCAAATACAGGACCATTCTGGTAGAAAACCTGTTGGAGTCTGCAAAAGACCTGAGACTGGGACGGAGATTTATCTTCCAACAAGACAATGATCCCAAACATAAAGCCAAATCTACAATGGAATGGTTCCCAAATAAACGTATCCAGGTGTTAGAATGGCCAAGTCAAAGTCCAGAGCTGAATCCAATCGAGAATCTGTGGAAAGAGCTGAAAACTGCTGTTCACAAACGCTCTCCATCCAACATCACTGAGCTCAAGGTTTTTTTCCAAGGAAGAATGGTGCAGATACAATTCACAGACCTTAGCGCAGATGACCTGGCCACTTATTTCCATGATAAAATTGATAAGATCCATCAGGAAATAACTGCCCAATCCCCAGGTGGCACTGACCCCCTCACCAGCCGCACTTCAGACTGTTCATTCTCATCTTTTGAACCTGTTACAGTGGAAGAAGTATCTCAGCTACTTTCTTCTTCTCGCCCTACAACCTGTAGTAGTGACCCTTTCCCCTCACACCTTCTCCAGTCTCTCGCCTGCCGTCACGACTTACCTTACTAAAATATTTAACCTCTCTCTTCTGGAATTTTCCCATCCTCTTTCAAACATGCTGTCATAACTCCACTGCTGAAGAAATCCTCCCTTGACCCCTCCTGTGCTGCTAACTATCGACCTGTCTCTAATCTTCCTTTTATCTCCAAAATCTTGGAACGCTTAGTCTATTCTCGTTTAATCCGCTATCTTACTGCTAACTCTCTTCTTGACCCCTTACAATCTGGCTTCCGCACTCTGCACTCTACTGAAACGGCCCTCACAAAAGTCTCCAATGATCTCCTGACGGCTAAATCCAAAGGTGATTACTCTCCTCTTATTCTTCTAGATCTCTCAGCAGCATTTGACACTGTTGACCATCAACTCCTCCTCACTATGCTCCGCTCTGTCAGCCTCACAGACACCGCTCTCTCCTGGTTCTCCTCTTATCTCTCTGACCGCACTTTCTGTGTATGATTTGCTGGCTCTGTTTCTTCCCCTCTTCCCCTTGTCGTTGGGGTTCCTCAGGGCTCGGTCCTAGGTCCCCTGCTCTTCTCTCTCTACACAGCCCCCATTGGACAAACCATCACTAGATTTGGCTTCCGGTACCATCTTTATGCTGATGACACCCAATTATACACGTCATCATGTGACATCACCCCTGTACTAATACAGAACACCAGTGACTGTCTCTCTGCTGTCTCAAATATCATGTCTTCGCTCTGTCTGAAACTGAATCTCTCAAAGACTGAACTACCGCTGTTTCCACCATCTAATAGATCTGTCTCTGATATCTTCATTGCAGTCTCCGGCCTTACCATAACTCCTAGGCAGTATGCCCGCTGCCTCGGGGTTTTGTTTGACTCAGACCTTTCCTTCACCCCCCATATCCAATCACTGGCACGGTCATGTCACCTCCACCTCAAAAACATCTCCAGAATCCGCACTTTCCTTACCACAGATACACTAAAGACACTTATTGTTGCCCTGATTCACTCTCGCCTTGACTACTGTAACTCCTTACTAATCCGTCTTCCCCTTACTAAACTCTCCCCTCTACAATCTATTCTGAATGTGGCGGCCAGACTCATCTATCAGTCTAGACGCTACAGCGAGGCCTCCGGTCTGTGCCGGTCACTACAACGAGGCCTCCGGTCTGTGCCGGTCACTACAACGAGGCCTCCGGTCTGTGCCGGTCACTACAGCGAGGCCTCCGGTCTGTGCCGGTCACTACATTGGCTGCCTATTCAATACAGAATACAATATAAACTTCTCCCCCTCCACAAGGCTCTCCATAATGCTGCACCTCCCTACATTTCCTCCCTCATCTCTATCGCCCAACCCGTACTCTCCGTTCACTCAATGACCTAAGACTAACATCCTCTATCAGAACCTCCCACGCTCGTATTCAAGACTTCTCCCGAGTTGCACCACTTCTCTGGAATGTTCTATCCCAGACTATTAGATTAACCCCCAATTTCCACAGCTTCAAGTGTAAACTAAAGACACATCTTATCAGACAGGCCGATCACAACTCCTAATGTAAACCCTTCCGTAGTTAGAATCCCTAAAACGTCCCCTCCTCTGTTCACGCTCCCGCATTACCTCACAGGATATGAGGCCGTATCAGACTAACTTTATATGTCCGGGCACCGTCTGCAAGTTACAGGACACGACTGGTGACGGCTCCCACAGCTTTATATATGTGTAATGGCAGTAACCTCTATTACACAATTGTCTGACCATTGTACAAGCAATGCTACCTCCGATGCCGCCCCTGCTACCTCCTGTGTCACCTC